>JBBMJM010000019.1:2150309-2162100 GCA_037832705.1 Centriscus cristatus | reverse complement strand
CACACACACACACACACACACACACACACACACACACACACACACACACACACACACACACACACACACATACAGCTTTACATTAGTTTAAAATAATAATAAAAAAAAAGTCTCCCCTCCAGTGCTTCAGATACATGGATATAAAAGCAGCCGGGCAAATGGCAGCAATGAGAGAAGTGCAGAAATAATTCAATAGTGAACCTTTGCAACCTTTACCGGTGGGCGTGAGCACCAGTCATTGATTCACACTGTTCCTGACACGGCACTACACACCACCTGAGGATGGTAAGAGGAGAAATGGATGAGTTTACAAAAAAGGGAGAGAGAAAAAAAAAAATCACAAAAGGATAATATGCGTGGGAGGTGAGCGCTGCTGTGCGTCAGATCGGTGATGGGGAGGGAATGAGGAACTTTCCTCAAATATTGGAAATTGTTTCAATAGTAATTTACCCCCTCAAATATTGACCCTGCATAGCTGGGTATTGTTCATCGAGCGAGATTCTCACGAACATATGTTCACAACCTCAGGAGGCGGCTGCCCGTCCTACCCGTCAGCGGCTTCAGCTCACATCAACAGGGACATAAGAGGACTGCGGATCTGTTGTGATCTGCTGTTTAAGTTGTGTGTAAGGTGTCTCACAGTGACAGACGATAGAGCTTCTTGTTGGCCAGTCAGTCTCTCTGTGGCGGGTTGCTGACACTTGATTAATTGTTTATTGGTTTTGGATTTACAATGAAATTTGACAGTTACACATATGCATTATGACTTACAGTGTATCCACAAAGGTACAAAACATTTAGTAACAGATGTCTGGAACTAAAAAAAAAAAAAAAAGAAAAAAAAAGAAAGTCACGTTATGATTAAAACAACTTGATTTTTTTCCCCTACCTATATCTTGTGTCTATGTTGGCTGTCCTAGAGTACCTGAAGACACTTTTTTTATGATACAAACATGGATAAAAGCCTTCCATTACTTGTTCCTAAGACTTGCAGCACAATTCAGTATACATATGTACGTAAGTACAACGTAGTATAATAGTTGCAGTGTTTGGATGCACGGCCAATTTTGTCATTTGTCCATTTGTGGATTTCTAATTCTTTCAAGATTTGAAGTAAAGTGCAATGGGAAACATTGCTTTGCACAAAGAACAAGAAAAGCCCGGCCGATATGAAGCATTAAGAAGAATAATCAACTGCTTGAAAGGTCAATTTTCATGCTTCTTGCTCGGTAAGCAAACAGGAGAGCGTATTGATTCAGTTCAGCTGCACTGCACAGTGCCCAGAGTAGGGCGAGCAATTCTAGTCCTATTTTTGAGTAAGTTTATGTAAGAGCAGGAGCTGTTACAAAACATTTCCCACTTTGCACTGAGGAGGCAGATAAGACATGTTTCTTGTTATAAGTTGTAAAGTTACAATTGTACATGTGCATGTGAATTACAACGCCACAAAGGGACATGGGGAACATGATTCAGGGTCAGGTCATCCATCACTTCCTGTACATTACATGTTAGTCAGAGACGCTGTAGCACACGTCTTTCCCTCCCAGGTTAATAAAGTACTGTATATCTAATTGTTAATCGCTGGTTAGTGGATTGACGTTGTAAAAAATACATCAAAAGTAATAAAAAAAGTAAGGGTGGGCGTTGCTCCTGCCTGAGATTAGTTCTTAACATGAATTTGTGAAATATTTCACACACTTGGGAAAAGTATGATGGGGGCACACAGACTGGCGCACGAGGTGCGTGGTGGGAGAGCACATGTCACGAGTCATCGACAGGCCGACACTCAGAGAGGCTGACTCAACTCAAGGTGGCACAGGGGCCAGCATGGCGGCCCGAATTAGACGAATAGTCTGCTTTTGTCATGTTAAACTGCGTAAAAGGATCTAATTGGGTGGGGGAGAGCGAATGGCAATGCTGCCTTTGTTTAAGGACACTCTGCAGTCACTTTGCGCAGCCCATTGTGCACTGACCACAATGGCATTACTTTGTGCTCCTCTTTTCTGCGGCTCTCTGCAGTCAGCTCATATCCGTTCCACTCTGTCTCCATGCGTCACGTCCACCAAGAAACACCCCCAACCTCCCCACAACCCCTCGTCACGATCACCTCTACCTTTCCTCCCGCTCCTATCTGTCGGACTTTTTGAATTTGAAATAAGGTGAAATTAGACACACGTTCTGTACTTTTCTTTCAAATCAACTTGATTTTGGTACCAGACATGTTATTTCGCATTACAATTCAATACCGCCTATACGTGAGTAGGGTCGTCATAGCAACGGCTGTGCGAAATCGTCTGATGATGATGACGTCTTGCGCGCGACACAAGCAACTCGCTGCTCAACCTGTACATAAACGTCTGTACTCTGCTGACCACAGTGTATTGCCAGTTCTAAACCTCCACAGAGCAAGTACCAAAAACAAAAAAGAGGCAGGTACCAGGTTCTATCCCTGATGGAAATGAAAAAAAAAACAGTTGAGTAGTGCTGGTAGTGGAAAAAGCAATACAAGCCTGTGTCTTGACCCATTTCCCCATCCTCTGTTTCCCCTAATGTACAGAAATGTAATTTCTGTCATCATTACGCAAAAAAATATAATAATATAAAACAAAGGAAGCATTAAATCTGACCCGAATCTTCAAGACAAGATACCACTGTCAAATAATACTATTTATTTTACATAGATGCTTTATTTATACAAGAAAAGAAAAAAACAAAACAAAAAAAACATCCAGCTCTTCTATTTATGGCAGATTGTACTGACGAAGAGGCCAAATAGATATTTTCCTCAGCGTGATGTTGAAAATGGACTATCAGCACACCAGAAATGATTGTAAATGTATATTTCTTGCTGTGAGGGTCCAATAAACAACAGGCAGAAGTGACTGAATGAGCTCTGGCTACAATGAGACCAAGGTTACAGTCGTGCACCTCCTCCAGCGAATCACGTGCAGACTGTATGAAGACCAACCTCAGTATAGTTAGTGCACTGTTAATGGCCTTCTGCCTTGTGAAGATGTAATCATGCGTGACAAAAAACGGGCCCAAGTCACTAACCTTGGAGTAATTCTGTGTGCATTAAAGTGTCCTTTTTTGTTAGAGAGGTCATTCATAACTTGGTCATGTTGTTGATGTACAGTGAGAGATATTGATTGATTAATGCATTAAGTGCTCACAATCCATTAGGTTCTGTGAAAGGGACTGGAGTGAAGACTTGCTCTTTCTCACTACATATTTTCACCTTTCCTCATTGTGCAAAGGGCGCCGTTTCTCACTGGCAAAGTTAAAGGGACAAGGAAAAACCTGAGTGTGTGCCAAGTAATACATTCAAAAGAGTGTCACCTCTCATAAGTGTCAGCTGGGGTAACCTGAGAGGCTTGACACCGTTTTGCTCTTACACTCGCCTTCTGTTCTGACCAAAGACAATCATGCACGTATAGATATAGAATATAGTCCAACTGCCGGTAACAAAAACTGAAATTTCTTTCCACAAAGTCCCTGCAGATTATCAGAGCGGTTTTAAGAACTCAAAGGACACATTCCTCTTACAGTCACAAGAAGTAGACCTGTATCGCCCGGGTCCTAAGTGGCGAAGCTTGCGAATAGATGAGTGTCAGTCATTACCTTCGAAACATGGGCTGCATTAGAGATTCATAACAGTGCGCCATCTCTGCACCTTTCATCTCCACAAGGGCCAGCTCCATTAGGATCTTTTATCTTTGTGCTGATGGCTGCTCCTGATAATGGGGCTGCCGAGAAATCCAGAAGACTCAACTCTGACACAATTGGCCTTTTTCCTTTCTGCAAGTAAAGACATTAAGAGTACAGTAGACTCCTGTTTGGTGCTCATGAATTCTGTTTGCTTTAAGTCACGAGTCATGAGGCTGTCCGGTTTTGTCCTCTCTTGGAAGGTTCTCAGACTTCCAGGACTTGTTCATTTGAAGCTGCATGACCCAGAAAGAAAATTAGACTTTGTTGTTCCCGACCGATGAACCAATGATGATAAAAATGAATTATCCTTTGGTCAAAAATCTGTCTCTGCTACTCTGTGCTCACTTATTAGCCTTATTATTGGATTATCCTATTAGCTTGTACCCACAGCCGATGACATTCGCCACATCACATGTCACAGTGACGTATCACTGTGGCGTATTTCCGACCTGCCGCAGAAGCTTTTGGACACGTTTTGAATCTGACAAATTGATTTTCAAACCTTCTTTATCTGTCACCAATGTCTCCCCATGACTGCTTAACTTTTGTATTACTTCCGACCCCCCCACACACCTCCCCCCCGTGGAGAAGCATGAATGATATCCCATGTAAACCTCATTCGAAGCATCGCTTTCGGGCACATAATGCAGTAATTCATGCAAGCCAATGTTTTTCAATTATGAATTATGAAAAATATTCGTACTTTTCCCCTACAGTGCGGCAGCACGTAAATTGTATTTCCAAGGCAAAAGCAGAGAAGGAACACACTGAATAATCATTGTGTTTAATGCTCTGGTCATAATCTCAGGTTTTATGATGGTTTTCTAATGATTTTCTAATGATGTTAAATGTTAGTAGCAAGAACAGCCATAATTTGAACACAGCAGTGGGTTTTTTTTGTTTTTTTGTTTTTTTTGTGCAGCGCAATACGACCAGATGCAATTGCAACTACAATGACTATTACGGCAGGAAGGAGATTTAAGAGCCATCCCTTTTGGTGCGTTGTTTTGCTTTCTTCACCCACCATAAATCCTCATCGCTGTGCTCTCGAAGCGGCCGCCCAAGCCTGCCCTCCCCAGGTGGGAATACGATTAGGTGCAGGGGCTGTTCCATTCAGTGTGTGCCACTGTCTGTCCACCGCAGTCATTCATTTAAAAAAAAAAAAAAATGGTGTAGCTGTCCCAGTTGAGAAAGCAGTGGACTCCTGGGAAATAAAATGAAATAATAATTTTTTTTTAAAAATCAAGGGGAGAAGATTAAGAGAAACAGAGAATATAAAAATGGAGGAATGAGCACAAAGAATTTTGAATAAAAACCGTCACAGAACATACAACCTTGGCCTCTGAGTGACAATATTCACCAAAATATGTATTGAGACAAAGGCTTTGTCTCCTTCCTGTGCCTTTTCAATGAATTACACCTCTCCACCCCCTACCCCCAGCTTTTTAATTAAATGGCTGCAGCTCCATCTCTCTATCCGTAGCTCCCCATTACAGAGGCTAGATAAGGGATTGCTATCTGTAGCATGTTAAGAAAGGCTGCTGGGCAGCCAAGCCTCATGAAATTTGTCACAAGATCTCATTTTCCTCATTGCCAGACGTGATGCTTATAATTGATGTGGAGGCAGCAGTAATTTATTGGCCGTCTGCAATTATCATCCCCTTCTAGCAGGGGGATGTGACTGCAATTTATAAGTGTGTGTCTGTGTGTTAGTGTGTGTCCGTGTGTGTGTGTGTGTGTGTGATGTTGGAGAGTGTGACACTGTGTGGTATAAATTAACACGGTAACATGTATCTCCCCCGATAAGTGTGTGCGCGTGTTGGTTGCTGAATAATGACAGGCACCATATCATAAACAATACACGGCTTGTATTCAGACATCTTTGGTCCGAGTGTGGGTGCACCAGCTGGACTTTCACACACAGACAGGGTGGGGTGTGGGTGTGGGGTGGGTGTCCAGGGTAACCAGAAGCCTGGGAGTCAAGGCGGTGGGGGTCGCAGAGGGCGGGCCAGAGGGGCAGAGGGGGCTGGTGCTGCTCCCCTTTGTCCGCAGCTCCTCCGTATGTCTTTAGGGCTTGTTTTCTCATAGTAAAAATAATAACCCTGGGGGTAGATGATGTGGCTGTCTGGATTTTACTAGTGTGTTTAATCAAAAATGAGACATTTACCACTCTCAAAGTCATGAGGTCCATGACATTAATTGTGCCTTCTGCCTTGTAATACACACCTGAGGTGGTTTGCAGTATCAAGACACCTCCCAAATTCCATTTTCCATGAAGAATACTATCCCCCCTCCCCTTTGTTGCTCGTACCATTAAAGTGAAACCTAATGGATTTTTGTGTTGCTAGTATGATCTGCAAAGGCATTAGTAAAAAGAAAAAAAAAATCTTTGTTCATTAAAATAAGAGCATCATTATAGGCGTCAAGGCAGCGCTTCAGCTCTAAAATTGGTCAATTCATAGTTTCTTTGTGCGCGTCCAAACGGCACTCATCTCTGGTGTGTAAGAAGTGTGTATCACCTGCAGCGTCACGCACCTCGTGTATGTTGGTGTTTTGCTTCAGCCTCCTCCATGGTGCTGCATCACCGGTGCTACCAGAGCGTCAAAGAGTTGAGACAATTGACATGACTCGCTGGCTGGCGTTGCATGGTGTCGGACATACAGTACACACGACGACCAGCACCAAGGACCCGTTGAATTTGACCACTGACTATCTCTCTCTCTCTCTCTCTCTCTCTCTCTCTACATATATATATATATATATATATATATAGAAAGAGAGAGAGAGAGAGAGAGAGAGAGAGAGAGAGAGAGAGAGAGAGAGAGAGATTTCCTTGTTCCTGTGAGCTTCATGGTCAGAGTGGATTTCTGTGCCATTGCATGGGGGAGAGAAGGATGAGGGCTTTCACCAGCAGCAGCTCTGAGCATGCTCTGTTTATCTCAGGAAATGGGACCTGTTTGTTTTGTCTACCTGCACGCCTGTTGTGTTCAGTTGCCAAATTAGACTTTCAAATCAAGAAGCCAGTGGGGGCCCAAGACTCTAGTTTTCTCCTTCCCTTTAATAATCATCCCTGTTTACTCTTCAGGGAGTCATCCTTATATATTTCTTTTCTTAAATGCGCCCTCTAAGCACGGAGAGTGTCTTTAATAAAGCGAACAGTCAAAGCGTCACTCCAACATGTGAATTGCACAGGAGAGAATTGTGAGATGGAAGCAATAGAGGAACACCGGTGGAGGAGGTGTGTGTGTGTGTGTGGGGTGTGTGTGTGTGTGTGTGTGTGTGTGTGTTGCACTGCACCCTTCATGCTATTATCTTTATGGCATAGCAAAACATGCTTGAGGCAATCAGCATGAAATTGTTAATTGCTCAGCCCACTTGTGCGCTGCTCAGGGGACAGGGGCCTTCTGGAGGTCCCACATCGAGCCAGCGACGTGGTTCCAACGAGCTGCCTGCCTGGTCTGGCTTGTCAGACGTCGCTGCGCAATAAACATGTTGGTCTCCTGTCGCTGGCGGTGACCTTCAGCGCTGCAAGCGGGAATCATCAGGGGCACCTCTCACATGAAGGGCTTCATCAAAGCCGCACGAAATGTGCACTTGATTCCCACAAGCACAATGTGTCCTGATCAATTATATGCAAGTTATAGACAAAAAAACATAAGATCACGTTTCTATGGCGATGTCATATTGTGTACATATTCTTGTGTGATATTTAGTGTTGTTATTGTAACAATCCTGTCGTCACATTCGCAATCAGTAAAAATTAAAATATTTTAACTTCCAGTTTGATGTCTGAGCTGGTTTCCTGTGAATGCACAGAGAATCCACACGATTTGATAGAGGTACCAGGAACGTACTAGAAGACGTCAAGGGCAACTGGCACAGAACGAACGGGACGGGCTCAAGTACAGGAGGGGAACATAACGAGGATCAGGGAGCGAACACACAAGCAGGAAACTTACAGAGACTATCAAAATAAAGCAGGAAGAACAGAACAGAGTGAGTGTCTTCTATGTCGACCTGTCGAAACGCAGGTGATGACGTCTGACACACACCCGCGTGATCGTCTCCAGCTAATGTATCATGAACGGAGCTCACCCCGGCTCTCACCCTCTCAGACGTGGCGCTCATCAGGTCGCTCATGTAAAACGTCTTTCAAAACGAACGCCACCCCACCCGTTACATGCTCAGTGGGAACATAACGCCCTCCTCCGTGGCTATCACTTTTTGTTCTTGTTGCGAAGAGGGAGCAGGAGCAAGGTTACATGGGGCGTCGTAGTAATGGGGCCTGTCATGCGCGTTGATCGTCTTAGGCGTGGAGGAGGATGAGCGCTCAAAAGGTGTTGTCTTCAAATAGGATTTCTGCAAGTGAGACATCCTCGTTGGGTGATATCCCCCTCAGAGCAGCCACTTTCTTATAGAATGATCTGTTATTAAGCAAATGAAGTGCTGCGGGCCCGTTAAATCCCTCCACTTTGTCATGGTGTGCTCTCAGTTATCACACCCTGCTCCCTCATTCACCGCTGATGTTCTACCCACTTTCACTATGTTAAACCCGAGCACAGCAGCCTGGTGTTTTAAGTCGGCTGCTCTTTTGGAACACGCGTGACACAGAGAGGATTCTAAGTTGTAATCAATAACTCCTTAAAGGCACATTGATCTTTTAAAAGGAAGTTTTGAAATTGAGCAGTTTTTTTTTTTTTTTTTTGTCTCCTCCCGAGAGAAGGAGAAGGCAGAGTGTGTGATCAAAAGCTGAAGTGAGGAAACACTCAAAAAAAAATCTCAATATCAAGATCCTCTGTTCTGTCCGATTGAATGAGCCGTCTTTCAATATAAAGACACAACAAAATAGCTAAATCTGTTTCCAAATTGAATCCATCCTACGTATAATCACCTGGGAGACACGTTCACCTCTATTATTTCCAGTTAGATGTGCACTTCTTTTCCTCCGACTTCTTCTTAGAGGACTGGGAAACGTTGTGCGGTGCAGTTAGCGAATCACACTCGGCGTGTGCTTCACATCAGTTTGCCCCTTTCCCCTCCTAGTTGCATCTCATCTGTACATTTCACCTCCTGTTATTAATTTCACGTCCTGAAAACACCCCGTCACAGGAGGTAGATCAAACGCCTCAGTACCATCGGCTCCGTCAGTCAATTGTGACACCGCCACAGTTTAATGTTTTAAAGGGCTTTTGTCCCATTCGTTCAGATGCATAATAGAGGCAAGGAGGGGGCAATTGGAAGGCGGTGGGGTAGACAGCCGGAATGGTAACAGCCAGACAGGAATTGATTGCATTAATTGATATGCCAATATGTAAGCTTGTTACATCCACCATTGCTTAGGATGATGGCTAACAGGTCTTGTTGATCAATGGAACCAATAAAGGCTTCGTCCATTAATGAGCAATGTGGTAATTAATGTTATCCCTTAACCAATTACCTCAGGCAGTGCATCTACGGGGAAGTGCAGCAAGTCGTCCAGGTTATCTCTGTTCTAGTCGCAGCAATTTTCTCCCACAGCTCCTTTAGTGCTCTGGAAGAGTCGGGCTGTAACTCGGGTCACTCTAAGTGTTAGACAACGAAAGGAAGGAACGAAAGATATGCGGCATAACTTGTTATTTTATTTCTAGTTACATGAGGTGGTGGGTAGTTTGTGTGGTGCAGATGTGAATGCAGACACACAATATTGTATTTATCTATATTGAATTCATGCACAACAAACCAGGGATCCAGACTCTCCATTTAATAGATTATAAGAAAAATTAATTTGGACTTTTTTAAAATTACAGAAAATTAAATCATGTCGCACATGCATTATTTTATTCTGCATACTATTGCAAAGTCGAATAGCAGCACCTCTCCAACACATGTTCACAGCACATGGACGTCCACAAATATAATTGTTCGCGTCATGTGACTTTCCCAGCTCCCAGAGTGTCACTTCCTCGTTTGCAGAGAAAATACAACCAACATAATGGGGATTTTTGAGCCGAACATGATGGCACTTGATATAACCAGAAAAATCTAAACTGTGTTATTTCAGCGCAGACAAACAAGTCCGGCTTTAGTTTCACACTGGAAACCAGGTGGTGAAAAGTGTGTGATGGTCGTTCTGTCGGTTTGTCCTCCTTTCACAGCACTCAGTCGAATTGTGGCTGCAGCTGGTTTCGATGCATTACTGAAATATGTGTTTATGTAGTCTTGTAAGTATTACTTAAATGTGTTATTGGGCTTGGATTGAATTTGCAGTGACAAAATGAAGGATGCGGTGGCTCTGGACGTATATCTACTTCTCACCTTGGAGTGGGAAGCTCTCGTGAACGCATCGAGCTAATAAAGGAATGGAAAAGCCATTCATATCTTTTTAATATTCATCCATAAAAAGGCTGAATAGGATAAGAAACAAGTTAGTGTGAGATGATGACTTATTAGTTGGGATCGTGCAGAAAGGCCCATCTGTCTCCGTGCCTGTTATCCACAGCCTTAATCAGGACGTACAGCAGGGAAGGCTAAATAAACAGTAAGTAAGTTGTCTCGGGCAGAGGAACATCAATGCCTGCAACTTGCTTAAGCCTTTGCACTGAATGGTTCTGTATTGACCCCGCAAGACCCTCTGAGAATTCTCTAATTGAAAATTAATATTGAATCAATGCCGCAGGCCATTTGCATATTGATTATAAACATCCAGGAAGGCACCAAGTATGTCGGGAATCAATAGGGCCCTTCTGCAGCAAGCCGAGTGCACTACATCACATGGCAGCTGCCTGCTCCTGAGGTTAATGACTGCTGCTTGTTAAGGAGCTCCTGTCAGGTAGAATCCAGCTGCAGGGTCTTTCTGCCAAAACCGGCTGCAGGTCAGCGGAGGCAGGCAGCGGAGTGCGGGCTGATGGAGCTTTTGGAGGGGAAACGCTGTTGAAATCGGCATCAGGATGAGTTGATAGACACGTTGGTTTTATTTGTGCCCTAAGCACCCTAATGTCAAACTGTGATTGAGGCTGTAACATTTCCCATAAACTAATAAAACTGGCTTATGCTGTATTTTTGTGTGTATAAGATGGGATGAGAAGGAGAGGCTGATCAAAGACACTTTCCAGGCCCCTGAAGGGAGAGAAAACAATAAAAGGCAGATAAAAAAAAGTCCCCTTTTTAATTTGAAGCGAAACTTTTACAACATTACAATACAATAGAAAACCCACAATGGTGCATGCTGAGGCACAGATTAAGATTCAACACCAAAATCCCTTTAATAGTTTCAACATGTTGAAAAGATGCATGAGTCGCTAGCGCAGGTAAAGCGCCCTGTCAAGTCCGAATCCTACAGAAAGAAACTCGTTCAGTGGTGTTATTGAAAACGTGAAAATGGTTTGGGTCGGGTAAAAAAAAAAAAGATTCTCTGAGCTCACGACTGAGTTGCTGGTCCTCCAGGCTGTGTTAGGTAATTCAGTATGTGTCTTATTTAATTGAATCATTGATGCAAATATTCATGTTTACAAATTTCGTTACAGCTGAACAATGTAGGCGGAAGTTAAGAAGTATATATATCGACACATAGACAGTTGAATGATAATGATTGTTCATTAACTTACTGTGTGTGTCCAGGGGACCAGTGATGTAAATTAGCAGGCCTGTTAATTATATTTGATGAAGTCATTGAAATGGTTACACTCTTACATTTGAAACTCGTTCATCGGAAACAATTACATTTACAGAGGAACTTTCCAAACGCTGACGACAGACTGCTATCCCCCAACCCCACCCCCCCAACTCTCTCTCTCTCTCCCTCTGTCACACACACACACCTGCTCTGGGAACTCAGGTCCGTGAGCTGAGAGCGGAGCTCTGGACCCAGACAACCAGGCTGCATCTGATTGCTTCATTACAGCCTCTTTCATTGACTTGGTTGCACTGAACTGATGAACTGAGGCAGTGGACAAGAGCACATAATAGGAAGGAAGGAATTCTTATCACAGCCTTCTCAGGAGGCCACTGGTCCTGGTTGGAGCCTGCAGAAGCTGAGCAGGCGGGAGGCGGGGCGGTATGGGGGGGGGGGGGTGGCTGAATCTCCACTGGGCACCAAGCTTTTCCA
>JBBMJM010000019.1:1968916-1987059 GCA_037832705.1 Centriscus cristatus | reverse complement strand
ATGATTCGCTGAGGCAAACCCTGAAGAGGGAAAAAAGCCGAAAGGAGAAGAAGTCTGAGATCCAAAGAGCCCTGAGACACGATACCATCCATGAATTTAATTGAAAAACAAAAAATATATATCAACCTGCTGGATACACGCAGCAGGTGTATATGTCGTTATTTTCATGTGAAATATTCTGTTAAAAACCGTTTAAAACCGTTTAAAATCGTTGAGAATCACGTGTTTCCCTGCTATTCTCTCATCTCTGTCCAATTATACGCAATTGCGTCATCCTGTCCGCGCGCATCACGCAGTCTGTCTGGATGGAATGTGACGCCGAAGTCGCGGAGTAACACACCGGCCATTTTTCTTCATTTATAGCAGGACACTTGTACTTGGGGAGTGCGATCACTTTGATAAGTAAACAAGTTAGGGCAAGTGAAACTCTGTTATTCAAGTATCTAAGCCGTAAACAAACAAAACACAAACCATGTTTGTGTTCAACCCTGCAAAGTTTTTTCGCTGACATCCCTGTCCGGATAAAGGCTTGTCTAAACAGACGCACAAATGGAAATGGTTCCTAGCGAGGAGAAGCAGTTCGTGTCCAAAGAGGTGAGGTGATTGAAGATATACAACCTCCGGCCAGTCACCTGTCACGTAAACATCTGACATAACAACGGTGTCTAAACTTTTGCGTCACTTTAGGTGTTAGCGGTCTGTGTGTGTCATTTAGAAGCTAGCCTAAGTTGCTAACGGTTAGCTAAGTATGACTTGAACGGCCTATGACATGGCTTACTAACGTTAGCTTTTTAGCTAGCATCAGTTAGCGGCTAGTTTTACTACGTCTTAGGCAAAGTCGCTCATGCAAAAAAAAATCAAAGCAGCTTGGGTTTAAGTATCATACGGATTTCTAGCCTGCGAAATGGGCTTCATGGTCACTAGGAACTTCTTGGCTGACATTAAGACATCTCACAACCAAACGACATTTATCAGCCAACTTGCAAGTAACATTAGCTAGCAGAATTTGGCTAGCTAATGTCGTCGACCGCTTAGGATCATAGCTCTACTGGGTAAACAACATGGTTGAGGCGAATACAAACGATAACACCACCATGGACACACCGTGGACTGACTGATGGCGTTAAAAGAACGTTTACCCACTAAATAGCACATAATAAATGTTTATTCCTGGGTTGTCCTGAATGGAACTTGTAGTTTAAATGGTGTACATGTCAACATAAGCTAGTCAAATGCTACAGCTAATCGCACAATAAGATTCGACAAGCTAACGTAAAGTCTTAACTGACACATATATGAGGTTTGCGTAATTACTAAGCGGTTGTTCCCCACAGAGTTTGGAAGAAATCAGTTTTGTAACAGTTAATTGACACGGTTAACGTAGCAACTGCATTTTTTTAAACGTTTGTTTATGGTGTTTGACTTCGGTCAGCTACCGTGTGCGTTGCATTTTCTGATGGAAATGATTAGTCCTTGATCTCCGCTGCTCTTCATCTACGTTGTCATGTTTCCCCCGCTAACACTTACGCTAATCAATTCACTTTACAGTCACTGCTGTCAACATAGATTTGAAGTCTGTAATTTTGTTCACTGACTGACACTCGGGTGTGTTATCGTGACTGTCATGTCCAAGTTAATGTTTTATGTTGCATGTACGTTTACTTAGAGAGTTGTCAGGCAACGGTGTTATACCAATATTTAACGATGATTGTTGTGTTTGATTGCACTTTGGGTGCATTTACGTCAATCTCAAACGTGTGACGTCACTTACCCAAAGTTCTGCTGGGAGAATTGGTCATACAGTACTCCATTCACTGTACTATACATCCGAGCCCCAGTGCTACACAGCCGTTTGCATGCATATCATCAAACACAGTTATACCCTGCAGGACACCCCTCTTGTATTTTAAATATGAATGAACAGACTTTTTTTTTTAACCAGCCTGTTTGATTGTATAGTATCAACATCACCACCAATGGTGGGGTATCCTGTTTTTTTTTAAAATAAATTCTTAAATAATTAAATCAGCAAACATTAAATCTATTATCTATGATTAAATCTATCATATTTGTTTATTGAATAATTTCTGTGGGACAATAAAGATACTTAATTGTCCCACAGTGGGTAAATATGTATTGTCATAGCAGTAAAGTTGTAGGATTAAGAACAAATATTAAAGCACATTGAACTAAATACATATTAATGATTAAGTATTAACAATATGTGTAATTTTAATAGTAACATGATATACAGTATGTATAAATCAGTGTTGATAAGGATGGTGTTAACGAGTAAATTTAAAGTGACAGAATATTTGTATAAATTCAGCAATGTCTGTGTGGGCAGATGCAATTTGTGCTCATAAGACTGACCTTTTTAATGTTTTTATTTAGAAACAGATGTCAGTGTATACGTCTTCAATTGGATGTTTATTCAATTGTTTATGCTTTATGGTTTTAATTTCACACAAATTTAGTTTTTTTAGGTTAAGTTCATCACATCAATATGTAAGATGGGCTTCATGAATTACTGCCTCAACACACTATCAGCATATTCCAGTGATTTGGGGGAACCACGGCAAGTTGTTTGTAAGTTACACAAAGATTTAAAGTTACTCCTTGTGTATTATTTAAACAATCCATCATGGACGTGAGTTTTTTTTCTGTGTCTGTAGAATCATTTGGACAGCATGACACTGAATGTTCGTAGCTCTCTGTTCTCCAGCATCGTGCCTGAAAGCTGACCCAGAGCATTGTTCCACCATTTTGTAGTCATTCATGAAACCCCTGTCTCTGTTTTTTTAATTGGCCATTCCATTAACTGCAAAGCTTCGAAACATGAATTAATTTTGACAGTTGTTGAATGATCATGATATTGAGCAAATGAGTCCCTGCTCACTTCATCGACTAGTGCTGAACAAAGAATAATTTCTGGTAGTCCTCAGGTGTAATAGTGGTTGAATCTCCTCCCTGCAGCGTGATTTTCTGATGTAGTTGCAATCTTTTCAATTGTGCTTATGAATAAGGACACTTCACAACGATCTATGATTATAATTTATTTTTGCGCAATTTAGAATCTGTTGCAGTTATGAAGAAACAGCACCTGTGCTTTGCAGTATGTGTGGCTTCATGTCAGCACCTTGTGATTATATCCACGGTAAAAATAACCTTTAATCTCATAATACACTTGCCAGCTGCCGCTTCTTTATAGAAGCTGTCACTCACATTTTCCAAAAAAACATCACCATTAGAGGTTTCAGGAGCATGAATGAACTGAGCGTGTTCCTTTAATTGTCCCTCTTAAGTCTGAGAATTTGTGTGGTTAATGTTGCTTTCTATCCCAACTGTCTCCACGTGTTATCAGGGTGTTTTTTGGAGTTGCAGGCAGAGTATTTTTGATGAAATGAAGAAGATTTCTCAGGTAGCAGTGCTTTGTGTGCTGTGGTGTTAGTTGCATGATGCAACATTGGGATGAACATCAGTTCAGCTTCACAAGCAGCATGCGAATCAATTGAGACTTGCATTCGCTCTGTCCATTGACCTCATTTGTTTTGTATTATTATTATGATAGTATTATTACTTTTTTATTACAAGCAGCCATTAAGTGTCTTAACACCTGATCATTGCAGAAAACAATTCAATGCATGTTTAAAAAAATAATCAATGAAATTGAATGTATGGAAAGATTTCTGGCTGTGCAGCCACTCACAAAGACAGTTATTGTTTACCATCTGGAGAACATATCTTTCTGACACACATTCCCAAATTTCATGTGATTTTACAATTATTGTTTGGTTACAGGTTACATTCCTTTTTTAAATGAAATGTATAGCATGCACAAAATCATGGTGAATCTATATATATAAAATATGTGTGTGTTCTGTTTTGTCAACAGCATTTTGACATGGAACCAGTTGCTCTCGTGTTCAGATTAAATGAAACTCTTTCTTCACATGTGGTGTGAACAATAATGTAATAATAGACAAAATCATTGATTGATCATTTTGCATCGTATTGCAGATGCGTGGGGTTTGGTGTTATTGCTTATGCATCTTGTGCTCGCGATGTGGTGCCTGGGATTGGGATGGTTCATCTGTGTTAGGAGTCAAGATTACCTGACTGGGTTTGATTAGCAAAAACTAGACCCTAGACCGGCATTCTGGAAATTTCTGCTATCAAGAAGTGCTACGTCCTGACTGTCCGCATGCGCTGTAACACGCAATTAAGTATGTCATTCCGTGAAACTTTGCATTAAAAAGTAAAACACTCTTGTCTTGTTTCGACCAAGTGCAATATGAAATCCTGAGTAGCAAAAATTAATGGGCGTGACCTAAAGACTCAGTGCATGCGCAGAGTCAGGAGGCAGCACTTCTTGATGGCGAGCAGAAATTTTCAGAACACCGGCCCTGGTCATTCATTTTGAGACAGGCTATTGTGGTCAAACACCGCAAAGGACCTAAATGCCAGACTTAATATGTACAGTAGAGAATGGGGTAGGGGTTTGGCTATTTATTTGCAGTTCACGTTGCTTTCGAGTTCTCAAAACATCTGCAAGTCCTAGAATTGAATTTGATAGCATAAAGCCACATGACACTGATGTGTCAGTTGACATGAGTATAGATTGGACCAGCTTTCTAATTCACTTTCATGTTTTCACATTTTAACCCTTTAACACCAGCGGCACCGCTGTCGATACGTTTGCATTAGCATACTTTGGAGGACCTTAATTAGGTGACTATTTACAGAAAACATTGAACTGTTAAGTTCAGAAGTTGAACTTCACAGCCAAGTTGCTGTCATTATGGTAATGACTTGCCGGCTTCCCGCAACAGAGCAAACGGGATTGCCGTAATGACAGCAACATGGCTGTAAAAAGTACTGAACTGATGGACACTTTCTCCTTGTGCTAGCCCCTCCTTCACACAAGCGTATCATCTGAGCTTTTAGTCCCCGTTTGATGTTTTCTGGTCTCCAACGTATACTAATGCGAATCTAGCGCCGGGGATACTGTTGATGTTAAAGGGTTAAATTGCTCAACTGAATTTTTTGTACTATGCAAATGTAGCTTGCTGTGAACAAATATATGATAAGTGTCAGTACTGTGGCATGGTGTGACGCTCTTCTGTGTCTTTGTGCTGACCCTAGATGTAAGGTGAAAACACAGCCCCATGATTCCTTTCCTTTAAATGACCTTGATTTTGCAGATTCAAAATGCGGCAGAGGAGCCCAGGGTGCTGTGCATCATCCAGGACATCACCAGTGCAAAGACCATCAACGAGAGGTTAACCCTGAACCTGCCTGCGTCCACCACCCTCTCCAAACTGTACGACGATGTTGCCCAAAAAGCCGGCTATTTGAATGGCAGCTTTGACCTCGTCTGGGGAAATACACCAGACATGGTACGTGAAGTCAGTAATCTGCTGTGATTTTAATATTTATCACATTGCCCTACCAAGCTTGCGCTGTTCCCAGGAACATCCACCGTGTCGTGGTCTGTGGTGCTGGGATTAGCCCTTCAACTCTGCTTAGCCTGATTGTGTTTTCAAAGTTGGAGGCTTTGGCATTCAGCACAGTTTTCTGGTTGCAGTTTAATGTCAGACAGGTTTGCGTGGAGGGAGCTGCAGCAATAGTATCCTTTAGTCCCATTTTCTTTCTTTCATCCTCTGTGTAAGATGATCAGCAATAGAAGTACAGCGAGATCCAGGAACTGGCTCACGGCAGTGATGATGTGTGCGTGTACTGCCACCCTGACGCACGACATTTTCACATGATGAACAGATAAGTCTTTGTCCTGCAGCAGGGACATTTACGACAGCAGAATGAACAAGATAATATACTAGTAAAGGATGTTGACATTACAGTGGTAATATTTCTAACTGCGCCGAGTAGTGAGCGACAATAAAATTCTAGTAACCGCCAAGAAAATGTCACAACCATCGCTGGCAAACGAGCCAAACCAAAATAAATAGCAGTTAATCGTTCACATCAATGTTTGACAACACAGACTTCATGCTGCAACCGACAATGTCGTCTATGCTCCTTTTTGTGGAGAAAACAAAGAAAACTTACTCTGGAGGTGGAGGTTAAGTGAACTACTTTGCTTAGACAGCGTCGTGGTCAATGTATTTGGACGCACAGCCTGCGTGTGTCTGCTGTGGAGAGCCTGTGGCGTAGCAAGACGTCAGTGAAGCTGATAGCAAGGTGATATGGTTGATTGTCAGACAAGAGCTGCATTTCAGAGTGGATCGTGACACACCATTGTCCACTGCCACTAAGTAAACCGTAGTACAATAGTGTTGCCAACGTTACTCCTTCTGCACAGAAAACACTCCGTATTGTTTGTCTGTTGGTTCTCTGTCAATATTCCTAGTATACCCTTTTCTTAAGTGAGCCCAGCTAATCCTGCTGATGACCCAGGCCAAAGCCCAGGTGCTGTGCCTGTTGTTATCTCTGAGTAGGTCAGTGGCTTAAGCTACTGTATGTTTCCATTGCAGCGTTCTGCCTGCTCATTCTCAGCCTGCTTTGTTGCGACGTCGTGTAGTTCACATGTTGGCTTCAAGCTATTTTTTTTGCATGTATCAATCCAGACAATTTGCTGAAAATGACTTAAGGCAGGATCTAAGCATCACAGTGAGTTCATCTGGTTTGAAAGTACTTTTACTCTCGCTGGGAGCTTTTTCAGGCAGCTGTTGAACTCTACATGAAACAAGGCTTTGTGATGTTTGTGTTAACTCTTGTGTTTTCACCTCCAGGCATCACTGGACCACAGCAGTGAGATGTCCCTCTCAGATTCTGAGTTTGAGCCTGGTGGTAAGAGGAATTTCCTGCAACTTACAGACAAAGATGGAGAACAGCCTCAGGTTGCATCGGTACGTGTTAAAAAATTCATCCTTAAGTGATTTGAAATTGTAAAAACATTGAAGCTGAAGTGATGAGATAGTTTTATGGCTGGGTTGATAATGTTCCTCCCTCTTTGTGCAGGATGAGTCTGGAACAGCTGATAGCAGTGGCTTGGACGATAGCTCCCAGGAGCGATTTATCGGTCCCCTGCCGAGGGACGGCACAGCAGGCTACAGCAGTGACTACAGCAATCCATCCTACTCGTACTCCTCCATCCTCAGCAAATCAGAGACAGGTGAGTTTTAGCCACCATAGTCGGTGACCCTTTTGTGCATCTCCAGCTAACCGTGTGTGTGTGTGTGTGTGTGTAGGTTATGTGGGCTTGGTCAACCAAGCGATGACGTGCTATTTGAACAGCCTGCTCCAAACACTGTTCATGACCCCAGAGTTCCGAAATGCACTCTACAAGTAAGAGGTGTTCTTTCATCACATTAGGAATAGTACAGTTTGTAAGAGTTTGATAACTGCTGTCCAACTTTAGCTGGGAGTTTGAGGAGTCAGAAGAGGATCCAGTCACCAGCATTCCCTACCAGCTGCAAAGGCTCTTTGTTCTGCTGCAGACGAGTAAGAAACGGGCAATCGAGACCACCGACGTGACACGCAGCTTCGGCTGGGACAGTAGTGAAGGTGAGTGTGGTTTGCACGCTCTTCCATGACCTAGAGCTGGGCTATATATTGATCTTTTTAATATACTGTATTGCTATATTTTTAAATATGATGTGGAGTTTGACTATATCACATAGAATATCCCAGAAAGAGTGAGAGTAGAAAACCATCACCAACACAGACCTCTGTGCTGCCGTTCACTCCAGCTCTGATAACAACAACCTGTGTGTGTTTGACACATCAGACATGTTAATTCAGGCTGCGATGAGGACTAAAGAACTGGATCGACTGTAGAGGACGGCCCTCTATCTGTAGTAACCAATCAGAGGACTTAATGACTCTGTGATGTTCCATGTTACTACGAACTAAAGGTGGATTTGAAAAAAAATACCAGGTTCTATCATCAATGGAAATGCAACAAAAAGAAAACATGCTGCTATTAAACCATTCTCAATTAAATATATTTACTTCAGAAAATGGCATATTTTGTTTTAAAGTCTATTTTAATTTGAAATAATGTTGGTTTAAATGTGCACGTGATGGAGTTTTAAAACACGTGTTATACAGTATTTGTTGTATGATGGTGATGATGTATGTTTAGTTGAACAGCTAAGCATTTATACAGTACATGAACCAGGGGAAGGAACCTGTTTTTATTCACTTGATTTCCAACTGTTCCATGAAATAGCGAAAACTATTTAGGTCATATTTGGCTTTGATGTTGACTGAACATTTGCTCTGTGCAAATTTATCGTATATCGATATTGAGCCTCAATATATTGAGATATGACGATCATAACCATCCCTGCCGTGACCGCACTCACACACAGATTTGATTTAATTTTATGTGTTTCTTGTTAGCATGGCAACAACATGACATCCAGGAGCTGTGCAGGGTCATGTTCGATGCCCTGGAGCAGAAGTGGAAGCAGACTGAGCAGGTAGGAGAAAGCATTATTTATGAGACTTCTTGACAGGAAACCGGCGGTCGGTGGACTGTATCCTCTAACAATCAGATGTGTGGCAGATGTGAAATGCCCCAGGACGCCCCTGGGTTAGCTGCTCCTCATCTTAGGAGATAGCTCTCAGTGGCAAACACTTTCTCCTGTGTCCATATGTACAACCATGTGGTCTGTAATACCTTAATAAAATGTCAAGGCTTCATATTTGCTGAAAATACATATAGGAAATATTTGACATGGAAAGATCTGTACAATATTTATGCACAATTAAGTCAGGACCTCCCTGCGCTCTGCTCCCTCCCTGTCAAAGAACAAACCTCCAGTGGTTTTCCATGAATCCCTATTAGTGTCTATTTCTTAATTGCGTTTGACGAGCAGTGAACAGCAGGAAAAGCACTCTGGAGCCTCACATAGTTCACATGTGATAGCCGAGAGCTCATGTTTTATTTTTACTCCTGAAACACATCTGAAAAGGCCTGACTGTCACGCCTCACTATCCTCAGGCTGACCTGATCAACCAGCTGTACCAGGGGAAGCTCAAGGATTATGTCCGCTGTCTGGAGTGTGGCTACGAGAGCTGGAGAATTGACACTTACCTGGATATCCCTCTTGTAATCAGACCTTTTGGAGCCAGCCAGGCCTATGGCAGTGTGGTGGGTTTTACACTACATTTAATTTGTCACGTTTTATTGTTTTAATTTTTTAAAATATCTGAATGTAAAAATAATTAATATGTATATATCGTTATTCATTAGTCAACATTGAATCATATTATTAATACTTTAATATTGCATGTTGTTATTCATAATTTTGTTAATCTAAATGATTGTGTCTTCCTTTTATTGTCACAGGAGGAAGCTTTGCAGGCATTCATCCAACCAGAAACTCTGGATGGGCCCAACCAGTACTTTTGTGAACGCTGCAAAAAGAAATGTGATGCCCGGAAGGTGAGCAAAAATATGACATGGAAGTCTGAATTAGCCAGCTTTCCCCCGGTTGCCTCCTCCCCAGATTGACGGGTCATTACGAAAATGCTCAGTTGTACAAGTTCTAACATCTCATGACCCTCGATGTCTGTCACGGTTCTGTCACGTTGTCTGATGCGTCTGCATCTATTCGACAGCTCAAAAAGCCCTCTGTAACTAATGTCAGTGCAGCTGTTGTGAAGCCAGTTTATGTTTGTCTGTGTTTGTATTTGACCCGTCTCGTCTCCCATATGTCCGACTCCATCTAGGGTCTGAGATTTCTGCATTTTCCTTACCTGCTGACACTGCAGCTGAAGCGATTTGACTTTGACTACACCACCATGCATCGCATCAAGCTCAATGACAGGATGGCATTCCCTGAGGAGCTGGACATGAGTCCGTTCATCGATGTGGAGGACGAGGTGAGAGCAACAATGGCCGCACCTGTTCGTACGCCTCTTGTGCGTCTGGCTCAGTAACTCAGTATTTGCAGAAATGACTTGTGTTTGATGTTTGTTTGTTTGTTTTTGTTGTTGATTGCCAGAAATCACCACAAACAGAAAGCTGCACTGACAGCGGAGCTGAGAACGAAGGCAGTTGCCACAGCGACCAGTTGAGCAATGATTTCTCCACCGATGATTGTGTAGATGAGGGTATCTGCCTGGATAGCACCGGCAGCACAGAGAGGGTGTTAAAACCAAAGGTAATCACTCTCGTCATCTTCAGAAATAGCTGTGGGCGGTTGCTGTAAACATCCTAAAACAACAAATAGAAATCCTGAGCCAAGTCGCAAAGGCATGTTAGGACACAGTTGATGAGACAGATGTAGTTTTTAAGTTCTCCTGTTACCTCCAACTTTCCACTCGGAGTTCATGTGATCATGTCAGTCTCCTCTCAAAGGAGCCACCGGGCTCGCCCCCTTCCCGCTGGGTCTTGCTGTGTTGCGTGCGCTGTGTGGAGACGAGCGTCTGACCTACATTACAAAGTGAACTGACGCGTTTCTTCCCGGCTCAACTTTGCTCACTACAGGGCTTTTTAGGACCCGACACTGGAAACAGTCCTTTGCAAAATTCCAATACAATAACATATTATAAAGGACTCTTCCTTGTGTTCTTGCCATGTGCGTTCCAGCTGCAGTGGATCTCTGAAGTCGTAACATGCGGTGATGTAATGTCGAGGTTCCACTATCCTTACAACATGTTCTTGTGCTAATTCTTAATAGAACCAACACATAACGTGGTGTTCCCCATACAACTACAGCGCAACAGCATTCACACTGACAACATATAATGTGTGTGTACACAAGTCACTGAAGTCGACACAAAAGACCGAAATGATACAGAAACAGTAGATTTTCTACCGACAGGTAATTCTGTGCGCTGCCATACTGGATGGTGAACTCAGGGTCACAGGTCAGATATCTGACTGCCTGCACATACTTACTATGTGGGCAGATCATGCCATATAACTGTCTTGAAGTGATGGTTCCCAGGGTTCCTGGCATCTACCGTTTGGTTTAAAATCGCCAGCCAACATGTCAACCTGTGTCTGTCTGGACGGATAATGCTGCATCTCTGTCTGCCTCCTTCCTCTCCTGGTGGGATTAACAGACTGTCAGTCATGAGTGTGCTCAGCTTGAAGCTGCTTTTAATGGGGATTTCCCCCTTTGTTTAATTTCCAGAGTGGGCTGACCTTTGAGCTGTTCTCTGTCATGGTGCATTCGGGGAGTGCTGCCGGCGGCCATTACTACGCCTGCATCAAATCGTTCAGTGACGGCCAGTGGTACAGTTTCAATGATCAGCACGTTAGCAAGGTCGGTATCACTGATGTCGTCACAAAAAAGACTTCTTTACGTCTCAGATATCCACTTGGGGCTGAGTCAAGGGCAACGTGTCTTGTAGATAAACATCCAGTCCGTGTCAAGTTTCTCCTGACTCAGCTCTTCTGGATTCTTCATAAAAGAATCCCTATATTTTAACCTAGTGCTCATTATAGCTCAGGAGCTCTTGAATCCATGTGAGTACCAGTGTCTGTGTTGACAGATCACACAGGACGATATCAGGAAGACATACGGGGGATCCTCAGGGAGCAGAGGCTATTATTCCAGTGCCTTCGCAAGGTCAGTGGCTCCTGTCACACACCCAGGATCTACGCTTACTTGAGTTGCACCATAGAATAGTAATGAACTGCAGCCTGTTGTTTTCTGTGGTTTACTTCTCCACATCATGGGAACTACACTGACCATGGCATGTTCTCATGACCCATTTCATCAATTCTTTCCACACTTCAATTAATCCTTCATCTGTAGGTCGGTTTTTGGAATTGTAAATTTCTAATTTATTTTTGAAATGGTTAAATAATATATGCAAATATTCAGTGCTTCATAAAATGTATTCAACCCTAGACTGAGTACACAACAATAGAAAACCTATATTAGATTAAGTTCTAAATAAGTAAAAATGCAAAAACAACATAATTGATTTTGTATTTCAAACTCATTCCCAAATATGGGTGTTTTGTGAGAAGTCAGAAGTTACTCAAGTAGAATTGTATTTTTATTGAAAGCACATGATCTTAACACAAGACTGTTTCCACTGAACAAACAAGCACATTTTGTTTGCTTGTTTTTAAAAAAAAAAAAAAAAAAAGATCAAAGATGAGTAAGTGGTGCTGAATGTTTTTTCTGTTCCTGTTTTCCAACTTTATATGAATGAACTACTTGGAGTCAGATGTTTGACATGTTTGGGTTGTTAACAGTATCTGTCCATCCATCAATCCCTCCATCAGCATAACAATAAAAGGATTCATGTGACCTTACCAGTAATGTAACCCGACCTGTGGGGCACGTGTCTGTGTGTGCACACATCAAGGCAGAGCGCCTGCGCGACCTAGAGATGGAGAATTGCGCAAGCTTAGAGATGACGTGTGTGATGAATAGGATAAGTAACATCTTGTTCGTTAAATGGCCGCTTGCAGCTGTGGTCAGATGTTTTTTTGTTTTTTTTTAATTCTTCCTGGTTGCCAATGGGGGCGGGAATCAGCTGGATGAAGCGACACAGAACGATAGAGTCTGGAAAGCCCGTTGAAGATGATGTGATGGCAGTTTCACATTCACTGAACAGGCTGTATTATGCACAGTGGGAACATCCGTGTCGCGTGAACCGCTGGTTCCCTTTTGAACTCCAGATGCAGAGCAACATTTTCTGTTCATGCAACTTATTCATCTTTTTCTCTCTCCTGCGACAGCTCCACAAATGCGTACATGCTGATATACAGACTGAAAGATCCTTCAAGGAATGCAAGTAAGAAGTCCATTGATCAATATTACTGACTTTAAATTGTTTTGTAAATCTGTGAGACAACAAGACTGACGGCCATGTGCAGGAACGTCATTGACTATTTGCTCATCTGTTCTCTCTGAAGAGTATTTAGCTGTGGAAGACTTCCCGGAGCACATACAGAGTTTGGTCCAGAAGGAGAAGGAATCTGAGGAGCAGGAAAAGAGACAGAGGGAGATTGAGCGCAACACTTGCAAGGTACTCAGAGTTCAATACACACAGAGGAGGATTGGAGACGCATGGGAATCAATAATGGAGTGAGATGAGAATATAAAAATGTAGTTGAGTTCTGGGAGCAAACTCAGAATTCTGACTGCTGAAATGTGTCACTCATCTTCCTCCATAAACGCAGGTGAGGGGGGTGTGTGGCTCATGTATTTCCACACGCTGACCTTTGATTGCTCTCTCTTTTGCTCACAGATCAAACTGTTCTGCATGCATCCTGTGAAGATGATGATGGAGAGCAAGCTGGAAGTGCACAAAGACAAAACTCTCAGAGAAGCAACAGAGATGGCCTACAAGGTTTGTCCTTTCTCTGGCAGTCGTCCGTTGCAGCACTCAGATCGCCGATGTAGATGAACTCTTGTGATGCTGTTGCGTTGTGCGTCTCAGCTGATGGAGCTGGAGGGCGTCGTTTCTCTGGACTGCTGCCGTTTAGTGAAGTACGACGAGTTCCACGAGTACCTGGAGCGCTCCTACGAGGGTGAGGAGGACAAACCGATGGGCCTGCTGCTGGGCGGAGTCAAATCCTCATACATGTTTGACCTGCTGCTGGAAACTCGCAGGCCTGAACAAGTGTTCCTGCCTTACAAACCTGGAGGTCAGTGACGGGTCCCGCCTCATTACACCTCAAAGCGCTTGTCCAATATTGTTCTGCTCCTTAAATGTTCAAAATATTCTGAATTTGTGCAGAGGTGATGGTGAAGGTTCACGTTGTGGATCTGAAGACCGAGACCATCGCTTCTCCAGTCAGTGTTCGAGCGTACCTGAACCAGACCATCACTGAGTTCAAACAGCTTATCGCTCAGGTGCTCTCCTTGATTCCTCAGTGTCCATCTACCTTTGTCAT
Source organism: Centriscus cristatus (assembly GCA_037832705.1). NCBI lineage: Eukaryota > Metazoa > Chordata > Actinopteri > Syngnathiformes > Centriscidae > Centriscus > Centriscus cristatus. Next base: position 1,973,219 of record JBBMJM010000019.1, on the reverse strand, counting down.
TTTCTTTTTAGAATGAAGCACACACACAGAACAGTGAGAGGTGGTTCTCATGTGATGTCAGCAGAGCCTGTTGGGTTTTTTTTTAAATACATCCATGACTCAGCCCTGCCCTAGTCACACTCGTGTGTGTTTGTGAACAGGCAACGGGACTGTCTGCAGAAACAATGCGCCTGGTTCTGGAGCGCTGCTACAATGACCTGCGGCTAATCTACGTTCCCAACAAGACACTGAAAGCTGAGGGTTTCTTCAGGAGCAATAAGGTCTGTATGCTGCTACAAAATGTTAAAGACGCTTCCTGAAAGCTGAAAACGTTCACATCACAAGTTGCTGTCATTACGGTAATGAGTCACTGGCTTCCTTCAACGGAGTGAATGGTATTACCGTAATTACAGCAGTTTGGCTGTGAAGCGTTGGAGGTTTTAGTGATCATAGTACTTCAAAGTGTGCTGGCACAAATGCGTCAGAGTTGAAGGGTTCACGTCACGTATTCATTGGACATTCATGTTAAGTTTCACTGTTTTGTTTGTCAGATTTTCGTGGAGAGCTCCGACTCAGCTGATCATCAGGTGGCTTTCACCGACTCAGTGTTGTGGAAACTGTTGGATCGTCATGGGAATACAATCCGACTTTTGGTCTTACTACCTGAGCAGTCTCCTGGTACTTTGGCCAGCAGAACTATTTGCCAAAAACCAGGTGGGGACTCTGACGTGGCCTTTGAAGGGTCAAAGGGCAGCAGGACGTCTGTGGAGGCCATTCTGGAGGAGAGCACGGAGAAGTTAAAGAACCTGTCTCTGCAGCAGCAGCAGCAGGGTTCCAGCACCAGCGACAGCCAGAAAAGCTCCGACACCAGCGACTTTGAACACATCGAATCCCCGACCCAAGACCCCGACCCAAACTCCTCCCTGTGCGTGGCGGCAGACAGCAGAGAGCTGGAGAACCGGATCCGGCCAGCAGCCAAGTGCAGCGGCGGCGCCTCATCTGACCCCGACAACCACTTTGCTTGTGAGGAGCGCTCAGACTCTGAGTTGAACAACGACCGCAGCACGAGCTCAGTGGACAGCGACATTCTGAGCTCCAGTCACAGTAGTGACACGCTGTGTAACGCCGACAGCGGCCCCATTCAGCTGGCCAACGGCCTGGACTCGCACAGCATCACAAGCAGCCGCCGCTCCAAAGCCCACGAGGGAAAAAAAGAAACCCGGGACACTGCAGAAGAAGACTCCGGAACAGACAGCGAGTACGATGACAACGGCAAGAGCAAATCCGAGGCTCAGTACCTGTACTTCAAGGCCGAGGCGTGTTCCCAGGACGAGTCCTCCTGCAGTGCACAAAAATGTATGAAGAACAGAGATCACACACTACACGCTAACAGCTCCTGTTCCAGGCCCCTTTATGCTCCTGCCCTCGTGAGCGTTTGCACGTCTGCGTGGCCGCTGGTCGTGTCGTGTCACTGTGCTAACTCCAGCAAAATCTGCATCTTTCCATCAAAAACCGCTGTGTTATCGGTGTATTGGCTCGACGGGGCCCAGACCCCCGACCCATTGCTACGCCATCGACGGGACACAGAGGCATAAACGGGCTTAATCACCCTCAGGCGGTTTGATTCTCAGACAATGTTCCGGTCCATGTCCCACAGGTTTGGTGGTTCACGTGGACAAGAGGATCACGTTGGCAGCATTCAAACAGAACATGGAGCCCTATGTGGGCGTCACGTCCACCCAGTTTAAGGTGTTTCGGGTGTACGCCAACAACCAGGAGTTTGAGAGTGTGCGGCTCAATGAAACACTGTCGTCGTTCTCCGACGACAACAAGGTCAGGGTCTGCGGTTGGCTCGACGTGACCAACGCTGTGAGATATGAGATATGACAGTGTGAACGTTTGTGGCTTCCTGCAGATAACGATTCGATTGGGCAGGGCGCTGAAGAAGGGTGAATACAGAGTGAAAGTGTATCAACTCCTAATAAACGAACCAGAGGTAAGAAGGGAACGATCTGCTTCTGCTGTCATGTCTAAGACCATAAAACGTGTGTGTGCGTGTGCGTGTGCTTCTGTTTCTGTGTTTCTTTCTCAGCCCTGCAAGTTCCTTGTGGACACGGTGTTCGCCAAGGGCATGACTGTCAGACAGTCGAAAGAGGAGCTGCTGCCTCAGCTCAGAGAGCAGTGCAAACTAGACCTCAGCATCGACAGGTAAACCCGCAGACTGATGCATCAGTGTTATTCCAGCTCATGTTCAAGGGGACGTTTTGTTTCACTCACTGCTTCCATCTTTTCCTAAAAACCACGGGAGTTTAGCCAGTTGATAGAAATCACATGTTACTAACCAACGTAAACGTCCTGGGACACTAGTCGTGGCTGGAAACTACGACTCACATCAGCTGGTTCAACGGTTTGCTCCTCAGGGTTCGTCTCAGGAAAAAGACGTGGAAGAATCCAGGCACAGTGTTTCTGGATTACCACGTCTATGAGGAACACATCAGCATCTCCTCCAACTGGGAGGTGTTTCTGGAAGTCCTTAATGGTAACACACATTTGATGGTCCAACAGTACAAAGTGTACTGAGTGTCAGCAAACCTGATGTGTCTGCTGCCTTCATCCCAGAACCAGAGAAGATGAAGTCCATGTCACAGCTGGCTGTTCTGACGCGCAGATGGACCCCTGCTACCATGAAGCTGGGGCCCTTCCAGGAGGTGATTCTGGAGAGCAGCAGCGTGGAGGAGCTGAAGGAGAAGGTATGTACTCGCCACTCCAGTCAGAAAACGAGTATGGGAGGGGGTCCGATGGGCAGGACGGCCCAGCACGTCAGCTCCATCCAGCCCATGTGTGAGGACCATTAGTGATTAAATCCTGTGTCTTTGCAGCTCAGTGAAACCAGCGATATCCCTCTTGAAAACCTGGAGTTTGCCAAGGTATGTGAGATGCGTCACCTCCCGTTGTGCCTCTGAGACGCTCCCCCTCTCTGAACCGTCCTGTGCTCCGTGCAGGGGAGAGGAACCTTTCCCTGTGACATCTCTGTGCTGGAGATCCACCAGGATTTGGACTGGAACCCAAAGGTGTCCACATTAAACGTGTGGCCTCTGTACATCTGTGATGACGGAGCTGTGGTCTTCTACAGGTAAAAGACCAGAGCGTTCACCTCTGCCAAGGAGCGTATGTCAGCAAAAGAACTCATCCGTGTCCACACAGGACACAACCGGAATAGTTCTAAAAACCTTTTCTGTACACAAGAAAGTCTTGTGGCTGTCGTAGACTCTTTGAGAGGCTGACGTCCCAGAGTCCTCACTGCTGCCCTCTTGTGTCCATGCAGGGACAGCACAGAGGAGCCCATGGAGCTGTCGGATGACGAGCGCAATGAACTGATGAAGAAGGAGAGCAGCCGTCTGCTGAAGACGGGACACCGCGTCAGCTACTCTCCCAGGAAGGAGAAGGCCCTCAAGATCTACCTGGACGGGGGTCCAGCCAAGGACCTGGGTCAGGACTGAGCTGTGGGACGTGACCCCAGGACTGACTGACACACCCTGTTGTGCACTAGTGTGTGTTTTCCTGTAAAGTTTCAAAGGGAAGTTCTGTTCCGTACAGAAATAAAAATCACTGTAAAGACAAATCAGTGCAACGTTCCGCTCCAGAGATGGAGGCAGAGATGTGGGCGGGGCTGGACGGCGTCCATCCTGTCACCGCCCCCTGTCCTCTCGTGTTCCTCTTCTCGTTGGAGACGTTGGTCTGACTCCCTCATGATCATTCTGTAAGTTGAAGTGCTCCTCCATCCTCACCCTTTAAGAACACCTGTACGATAAACCGAGAGCTACTTAACTCCTTCTTCCACGGCTCACCACCTCTCCAGGTGAGTCTCCTTCTCACTGTTCCTGGGGATTTTTAGAGCAGTAACAAGGACAGACATGTTTTTTATTTCCTGTTCCTCTGGGTTCTCCTTCCTTCCTGCTGTTCTTTGTGCTTCATAGGCCTCTGTTTGCCTCTGTTCCATCTCTTCCACTAGACTCCATCAACTGATTGTCACGCCGAGAACAAGTCAACAAAACCCAGAGACGTTTTTGGTTTCGCTCCAGACTTGATCATTATTTAGGTCGTGTGCAGGGACCCAGCTGTTGTCTGTATTTACCTTTAACTTAGAGAGTGAGGTTTTTTTTTTCTTTTTGCGCCATGTGAGCTGGGTCCACATCTCCAGTGTCATCCGCATGTGTGTGGTGTTGTACTGGGACGGAGCTCTCAGAAGTTGTTTTTGGCACTTCCATGTGCTGCTACTTGACAGACTAACACCAGGGGGCGACTGTAATGAGGACTGAAGCCC
>JBBMJM010000019.1:1937681-1957336 GCA_037832705.1 Centriscus cristatus | reverse complement strand
GTGTGTGTGTGTGTGTGTGTGTGTGTGTGTGTGTGTGTGTGTGTGTGTGTGTGTGTGTGTGTGTGTCAGTCACCAAGTTTTAGAGTTCATCTGAACTCCTCTTTGTGGGAAATCGTGTCCCTCACTCACGCTGTACACAAAAGCTGTAATTAAGTGAAAAGTGGGTCTTTCACTAAACAGAACAAATACTTGGCTACACACCTTTTTGTGCTGTTTAAGTTGTCAGATTTGTTTTGCATTGAACAAACAGCTGCTCGGGTCACCGGGTCACCAGTTACACAGCTTAGATATGCTACTGTGATTCAATCAAAGTGTGTTGACTTCATTTATTTTGCACAGAATTATAAAACCAGCACTATTCGTTGTCATTCCGTAACATGCCACATTATTTTTATTGTCTTTCTGTAACTCTTCTCTCTGCACGAGAATATGTAGAAATTGGATAAGCTTACAAAGGGGAGGTGCTTTTAGCGTGAAAGCAGATTTACAGAAGCTCGAACCACTTTCCAAATATCTCATACTACAAATTGTGCCTCCCACATCTGTTTTTAATGGGACAACTGCTGGTTCTAACATAGAACAAGCTCTCTGCTCATGTAAAACAGTATTCGTTGCTGTGGAGCTCAAATAACTGAGCTCAGTGGGAAGAAATGTCCGAACAAAATAATTCAAGAAAAACAACAGAAATAGGCACTTTGTTTTCAGCAGAATTCATTCAACCCGGTGGACTGGAGAAACAGCATTTGTCTTCATTTGGACATATGAAGCTTTTGACAATTCCCCACACTGTCCCTTGTGCAGTAGAGCAATAGTAATATACTGTAGTATATAATGTCTCTTTCATTTTAGTAAGGTTGTGTAACATTTTAGTGCTTTTGTTGTTTGTAGGGTAGGTACCAAGAAACGTTACAATGTTTCCTTTCATTATTTTCGATTTCTACTTATGTCTTTGAACTATTTAGTCCGACCACTGGTCCGTAATTCACCATCAAAGGAGGCTAAAGAAGCCAGAAAATATACGCATAGATGAGGTCAAAGCACATGCAGTGAAATACTTAATTGCCACGATTTTTTGGCATTTTACAGCTTCTGTTTTTTGCTGTGAGCCACTTGGAGGACTTCTTCAGCGTCTGACTGTGCCTCAAAAACGACTTGGCCTGAGATCTACCGAGTGCGTACGGTTTTAATCTCACCACACGAATCTCCTTGAATATACCATTCATAAAATTTTTTTTGGTTGATACATTACTGACTGCTGAAGAACGACTTTATACACTACAGAGGTCTGTGACAGTCGTATGACCGCAGTTAGTCAGTGTTCCATGGAACAGGTGCAGAAAGCAGCGACGCATTTATTTTATCAAGATACTAACAATGCATAATTGTAACACACCTTGTTCTAGTGTGAAATTTTTCAGCAGTTAAGAAATATTGCTCCTCATCATTATGTTAACAGCATGAATATTGATTTTCTGATCACTAAACCTTTGACTCCTTTGAATGAAATCGCCAGTAATTCCATTCAGTTCCACTTTCGGTGCGTCTGTCACAGTAAATTTCACCCCTCCACCTTTTTGCTCATATTCATGTGTAAACCAACTCTTTGTTTCCATTGCAGTTAATTCACTGTAAAGAAACAAACAATGACAATGCTTATTGTTGTCCCTAATGACGTATTCGAGCAAGGCAGCCCTGCTAATGAAACTTCGGCTTACTGGAGGTTCTCATCTTTCCTCATCCTCTCATCCTCCACCAGTTGTGCACATTCGCTGTCTGAATGAACCCTGCAATTCCTGAGCGTCTCCCTTTGACTGTGTTTATTTCTAAATGTCCTTCTTTCCTTTTTTCTGCGGATGCGCTGTTAAATATGTGAATAAGCACAAATGGGAAGGGGTTTAAATCAATGAATTGATGTAAAAACTAACTAACTAACAATAGCAAAGAAGGTGTGTGTTGTGTGTCACACACGCACCTAATGACTCTATAGAGTAGTTCCCATTATATTTACCTCCTGTGACCATGAAAACATCTGGATCACCTCGAAAACATAATGGATTCCTCAGGGGCCCAGCAGACACTTGTTCATCTTTTCCCGCTCTCTCCTGTTGCGGGTCACGGTTGTGCTGCAGTCGATCCCAGCCATCAATAGGCAAATGTCAGGTCAGGGTTCAACCAGGATGAGTCACCAGCTCATCGGGGCCACATGAACGACAGACAACCATTCACACATTCACACTTATGGGCAGTTGGGCAAATGACCAATTAACTTGAGCATGGAGGTGGGAGGAAGCTGGAGTACACAGATAGCATACAAACTCGACACAGAAAGACCCCAGGAATCGAACCAGGGACCTTCCCTTCTTGCTATGAGGTGACATTTCTAACCACTGTATCACCGTGCCCAACAGACACCTCTGGTAAGATCTAGTTTGCTCGACCATTATTTTTTTGCGTTAAGTTACCAACAGATAATAATTTAGTGCTTTCAAGTAGTATAATTAATCTTCCCATGCAGTTTCTTAGAGATGTTGTAGTGTAACTTTGCACATTTAAAACAAACGTCCCATAACTAATGTTGTATAAATGTGCTAACAGACAAACAGAACAAAGACCAGTCCTCAATGATCTACCTGTTCAATGTGCTGGTCCGACCAACAAACAGAAAAGATGTGTTAGCCTAAAAGGCCCGTGGCCCTCAGGGAAAATGCTGGGTATGCCAGATGGTCTTTCAGTGGAGCCCTGGAAGGCGGTGCCATCAACTACAGGTTTAGTCCCTTTTAATATCAAATGAAAAGGCATTGCATGCAACTTCTGCAAACCAGCCCACTCGCTGTTTGCACTGTGCTGCCACACGTACACACATCTGGACTGGAGATAAGTGACAGAAAGGAATCACATCGCTGACAAGGATCCTTGTCATGTTAGCAAGAAAGGCTCGACTGAAAATCATAAACCGTGTGCATCAAAGCACCTCTGCCATTTGTTAACAGCCCAGAGACATTCCTCATTCTGGAGACGTATCCCACATTGATTGACGTTGATGTGAACGTTTCAGTGCTAGAAAAAGACAAGTAGTGTATAATGTCACATACTAACTGTGTGATTGCAGGACAATAACATTTGAACAGCAGCTCTCTGCTATGGTAAAAGTGTAATGGTTTAAAAGAGGACACTCCTGCAGGCCTCCAGACTGTGTGTGCCCTGAGGTAAACCCTGGTCTAGAAAGGGAATTTTAAAGTATGTGCTGCTGCTCAGCAGTTTGAGTGGAGCCCACTGGGGCCAGCAGAGAGTGCCACCAAAAAGGAAAAGCTGGCTCAAAGCCACTGACGTCATCTAAGTAAATCTGCTTCATACTGCAGCCATACAAACGCCTGCCAGCTACTGAACGTACTTTGGCCTTGTCAACAACCTTAGTAAGTCGGAGGGAGTTTTTTTTCCCCCCCTGCATGCGTGTGCTTATGGAAGACTGACTGGCTGTTTTTAAGACCACTCCCACTTTGCCTGAGTAATATCAGACTTTCATTCACAAGGAACAAACGATGTTGGATCCTTCCTTGTTTCACCTAAAGCACCAAATAATTGCACATCTTTGAGTCTTTGAAGCGACGTCAATTTAATATTACAACCTTATAATCTTCACCATATAGTAATTGCAGTCAGAGTTGGACAACCCACTCGAAACCACTCATTATCGATGTGTAATCAGTTCAAAGCCGGGATCTTCACTGTCCAACTGTTTTTCTTCTGCACTCCCATTTGTACAAAAATAAATTTATACGACACAAGCTTCCACATTATCAGCCACACGCGAAAGCTATATATACTCATGATCATGAATCATGAGAGAAGTGGGTTTCTGAAACCACTACAAAGTTTTTGACTTTTTAACCGCAATGAAAGCAGGAAATCTTGGCTTCAACAACTTCCTTTCTACGTGCGGGCTGTCGCGGTAGTGTTGTTCAGCTTCACTGAAAAATGAAAAAAGGTTACTTCATTCGTGGCTTCTGTTATTTATTCCCCAGCCAGCGCTTGTAATTCATTTCCAGTGGTGGTTGCTGTATTGTTAACATGGCTAACACAGATACGGTTTCCTGGCCTGGAGATGTCCTGGAGTCACCGAGGCTCTGAATGTCGAGCTCGCCACACCGATATGCAAAGCTATGCCTGGTAAATTAGTTTAGATTGTTGTTGCTGTGCAAACGTAGCTCTGGGTTTGTCTGTTTTTTAGTCCTGATGGTTCTGTAATTACAGCAACAATGATTTGTTACGCCGCTCTGTGCACAAATAACGTATTTGTTATTCTCCACTTTGTAGCGGGTACGATGTCATTACTAAATACCAAATACGATATGAAATATTTTTCTTTATACTTTGCTTTTAATACTTTTTATTCAAATCCATCTATTTTTTGACCTGCAGAATATATGTTTTTGGAAATAATCGCAACATTTACACTCCAAACACATGGAGGATGATTTTTATTTTTTTCCATTGAATTGCTGATCAGGGTATTTGTTGAGCTGTGACTGCTGTTTTTACACCAAATCAACACGGTGAAATATATTTTGCCAACCAGGCGTAGTATAGCACACAGCATGATTTAAAAGAGAAATTATCGATAAAGTTGAATAATGCCTGAACAGTTGTTAGAAATAAACTTATGGCCGTGCTTCCTGTGTGGTATGCAGCAGTTTGCAGGAAGAAAAGACAAAGTCGGAGCCGGGAGTCGGTGTGAATTGGCAGAGTCTAATGCAAACGGTGGCCCTCATTCTCTCATGTGATTTGTTTTTTCATGCCCATCCGCACGCGTCCTGAATGAGCCAGCGGCCGGCCCCCCGGCCTGCTCTGCTCTCATAACTGTCAGGAGATCCTTTATCTGACGGACCTTTATTTACAGCTTTAATTTCCTGAGCTTTATGTGTTCCGCTGCCACTGCTCGGGGATTTCATCTTTTTGTGTGTGTGTGTGTGTGTGTGTGTTGGGGGGGGTCTGGAATCCAGTGCAAATTTTTGATAGGCAGATGTGCTTTCATTACATTTGATTATTTGAATGATTGTATGCATATATATGTTGGTATGACTGGATGAATGGGGATGTAGCCTATACACGTCAGAACCAGTATACGTCCATATACTTCAGTGGTTTGAGTTTGGGCTGTTGCTCATTGTTGAGGACCTTTAGCTGTGTCTCCTTCCTGAGCTTTATGACATATCTGCTGGTGCTACGTGTCTCTAAGTCGCAGGCGAGTCGAGGGCGTCTTTGACAGAACCTGTAAATCAATCTCATTCTCTGGCAAACAAAGATTGATCCCACAGTGGCCTGATGGTTGCTGGGCGGTGGTATCCAGACCTCAGATTTGAGTGGGATGATATCAGACAGATTCACGGCACCCGAGCTTGCCGGTTCAGAGAGGCATGAAATAAACACTAGACCACTGCCAATAAGAGAGGCAGCATCAAAAAGCTTTCTGGCCTCTCCAGTGGACCTTCGGAAATTGGTACTAAAAGGCTTATTTATTTATTTACCACGTGTTAAAACCTGTAGATTAACCATAAGATCGAAGGGGAAACGGCACAGAATGAATAATTCTGGTTTAATAAATACCACATTCGGTTATTATATGCCTGCTAATTAAAATATTTCTAGCCATCCGACTATTTTTCGTCACTTCTATATTTATAAAAATGATTTTTAGCTGAAAAGCTGTGAGTCATTTGTGTCCGTTCACCTGTCTGGTTGCTTCTGATTCAGTTGAAACAATGGCTGCATGCCAGAGTGGAAGCAATTTGTAAATAGAATCAGTTTGCAGGCCATTCCCATTGATGCTTGATTAATTTACCTTTGTATTCATTCATTTATCCCGTCACTGCATCTCAAGGTCCTCAAAGGCAGGCAAAACTTAATTTCATAAACATAGTTATTAATTTGCTTCAAGAACAGAAGCGAAATGGAATTTCAGAATGATCTGCCATTATGAGTCATATTTGGTCGCGGCGCTAAAAATTGAATAGTTTTGGCATTGCTGTTATAATTATGCAAAGGCCAGGATATCTCTTCACAGTCTTACGAAAATGTTGACTTTTGAAATCACATGGTAATTACAGTTTTACACACTGTGGCCTTAACTACTGTGGGCCATTATAGGGTGCACAAAAGTCATTCACAGAATCATTATTGCACCCTCTGAGATAACAGCACAAAAGAACTCCACACAGAAAATTACATTTGAGACCTCTCATCTGCTATTTCATTACCTGAAATGGGTTCTCTTAATTTAAGGAGCTAGATTCCAGCTTGGTGAGTGGTTTATGTAATCTCACGGAAGTGTAATTTCACATAATGCCATGTCAGAGCTACAACTCTGCTTAGCTACCGCATTCACTTCTTGCATTGCACACCACGTCTGTCCCACATCTCACAAATAAGTCCATTTCTATGGTGTGCACCGTGCAAAGACAGAAGTATGCAATTATCTGCAGAGCCACAAGTGTTTCTATGGGTGACATTCATACCTTCTTCTGACAAACATAATTAGGCCACTACTAAGAGACTGCCTCCATTGACAACTCTGCTCGGTTATTCACCCATTTCACATAGTTGAAGCATCCAGCTGATGCCACAGGATGCAAAGAAAGTGATCTGCAGAGAATGGCAAGGGATTATATTCAGAACTATTCAGAACTGTTTCTTCGTGTCTCATCTGGTCTTTAATGGAACACCAAGACATAGTGGACACACATAGAGGGTCACAGGACAGATGTTATTATTAATATTATGAGCCTCTGTGAGTTCTGAGGAACTGTCACTATGATTATCAATGTCATCATCCCTATCATACAGTAAATGACAGTAAAAATTAGTTAAATGGAGAATGATGTTTAATGTGTGTGTACTAAAGAAGGTATATTTTTTCCATCTTGGTTATTTTCATTAGTTTTTCTTCAGTGCTTCCACATTTCAAACAGAACAGTACTGGAACAGCCTTCGGGCTGGAACAGCTCCTTGTGTTTGGAAAGTCTTCAACTAAGAGTTTCTGTCTGTGGTCATTTTTGCACTTTCTACGGTATGGACATCGCAGTGGTCTAAAAACACAGTATTTCCAGAGGTGAAATACTTGTGTCAGCTTGTAGAAATACCACTGGACTTGACTTTGTTTCAAATGGAAGCTGGAAACGATTACCAGTAGTAGTTCATCATTGGGTTGGGATGAGAGGGACCCATCTCCAACGAGTTCCAGCCTTTCAGTGGTTGAAATGTGATTTTTTCCCCCCCCTCCCTCATCAGTTGGTGAGTTTTGCAGTGTCAGCAGGCAGCAGACAAAACCAGAATTCAGTAAAAGTGCTCTCTGCTCTTTCCCCCAGCTCCCAACCCCCCCGCCCCAACAGCTTGCCCCCCACCCCTCCACCCCAAACATGCTGGAAGAAACATATGTTGCTATTCCCACTTCCTGACAGCTTGTGCTGCTTAGAGAGGATTTGCCAGAGATAGGGAGCAGTTATCTGGGAAGAAGAAGAAAAAACTTTATTAATTCACAGAAAAGAAGGTCAAAATAAATAAGAACACGATTGATGGTCTTTACTTGACTTTTTGAGTAAACAACACAGCAGAAGGCACTTTGTTTGCTCCACAAAATGTGGGTCCACTTTTTTTTTCATATCACAAACCAAAGCACATTCATGTATGAAGTCGTGTGCCCAAAAAGTGTTGGATTTATTCTTTTTTTGTAAAATTCATCACTGCAAGACATTTTACATCAACACATGTTAAGATTTAAGTATGACTCATAGTAATGACCTGTCCAGAATGATCTAGTTCTCTGTGTTTTTTGTCTTTCATAGTTCTTTTTATTGATTGGTCACATTCACACAAACAAAACACAAAACATTTCCATCTTACGTTCAACATTCCTTACCATCACTGTCACTCAGTAATGTTACCACTTTTTTAAACCGGGTCCCGGAGTGAATAAATCTGAAGCTGGTGATGTCATAGCTCCTCCTCTCCTTAGCCTACATGCGCTAACGGCGCTAACAACAACAGTGGTGTCTCACCGTGTTGGTTTTGCAGAAGCTGCTGAATGTGACGTGTCTGTTCATCCGTCCACACAAATCTCTCCTGTTTGTTTGATTCATATTCTCCGCAACATTCAGGCCAGTGTGAGTTTTGAGGAGATGGTAAAATATGAAATAACCGGACCAGGAAATGCTTAAGTGCTGCTTAAAAATGTTGGCAAAACCTTTGTTCTTTGAATAATACCACCAGACTAGAGAGTGAGAGCTGCCGGCTACATATCGCTACATGATCAGAATGTATCCCATTGTGTAACAATAATGTGTGTGTTTAACTGTGAACACCCACAGCTCCACCCAGGAGGTTGTTCTGAACTGATGTTCAGATGAGGCTCCCTCAAGCATTGTATAAATGTCATCGCGATGCTCTGATGGACATATCGGTATAACATGAACGTTTTGTGTGTCATAACGTCATTGTGAAATTCTCTGTCTATCATTGTTTTTTCAAAAGGAAATATGTGATACATTTTGTGTATGTGACCGTTCATGTCACTATGACCAAACTACAAAATAATTGAACAGTGTTATTGCTTTTTGGTGATGTGCGATGCAATGATAAATCTAATAATTCAGATTTCGTTGCATAAATGCTCAGCACTTTCCCTTTCGCATACTTAAAAGATATATTTATTGGCAGTTTTTAGGACCCACATTGTATAAAAAACAGCCGAAAGATGAAGAAGAAGAAGAAGATTGTATAAAAAACAGCTTGCTTGCAATATTATAATGAATGAAATATAATGAAAATATATGAACGCTTTAGGCTTATAACTTCATTATCAAAAACCTGATATGGCCGTCACAATTTTGAATGGGTTCTTAAAGAACTTTTTTTTTTTAAGTTACATTCTAGTTTTCAGTTAGTCTGACTGTCACATCACATTTCATCTCGATTTGCAAAATAAAACACATGAGCACTGCTGCTTAGTTGAGACATGTTATTGTTTGTGCCATGAAATGATTTGAAATTGTAGTACAAACTCCCGACTAGGGTCCGGTCTCTGCGATGTTTTGTAAATTCCATGAAGAAAGCTGAGACATTTGCTGCCTTCCACACATGTGCAGTACCACATGTAGCATGGATGTCCAGCAGACTGCTTCTGACTTTGATGCTGGGCACGGTCATTATGTGTGATTGTCAGACTTTTCAGAATTTGACCGAAGACACAGAATGGCTGTTGAGAATGTTGTGCGTTTTCATTCCTGTTCTTCTCTGTGGGACATCAGTACCTATGCTTCAGGCCTGCTCTCTCTTCCCTGACTCAGACGTGCTCTGCCACAACAAGAATTAAATTACAGTTTTACGATGACTTCTTATTTCCTGTTTGCGAATTTAGAATATTCCTATTGTAGGACAATAGAGTATTTTTGAAATTTTACACAAGTACCCTGGTTGGTCTGTTAATCACCCCATGACCCACTTTGTGTTCAGAACCACTGTTGGGAAATGCTGGATGTACTGTGGAGCAACCTGATCTTTCAGGCAGTGGGGAGCTTTTATGAGCTTACTTATTTTGAAGCAGATGGCCATTTTTCTGTTGTGGAGATTGATGTTTTTATTTTTTGGGGAATTTCAGGTCTCTCCCTAGTCGGCTCCAGGCTTTTGCTTGGAGAGTCAAACCGCCACGATTGATCCCAGCAGTTGGAGCGGCAGCGAGAGCCCTGCCGAGGACATGGAGAGGATGAGCGACTCCGCAGAGAAACCTGTGGATAACGATGCTGAAGGCGTGTGGAGTCCTGACATTGAACAGAGCTTCCAGGAGGCCTTGGCCATCTATCCCCCTTGTGGACGCCGGAAGATCATCTTGTCAGATGAGGGGAAGATGTACGGTAAGTATACATGTTGTGTCTGTAAGTCAGACGAGGTGAAAGGGAAAACGAACCAGGGGCCGTACAGACGCTGCTCAGGCTCACAGAATTGCAAGTAAAGCAGCATGAAGTCGTCGTCAGTAGCAGATGGTACTGCGGCTGCCACCAGCTGTGCCCGCTCTCCTCCCCTACACCCCCCCCCCATTCCTGGCTGGGTGATGTCATGGAAAGAGGGAATATTTTCTCTCTGTGGTGTTGGACTGTCTAACAGTCTGTCAGTGTCAAGTGAAAGCAGAAAGCCCCATAGAGCATTCGCTTGCAGCTGTCATGTGACCCCTATGGCCAAACCAAATGGAAATTGTAGAAGTTGCAGTGAACCCCCCACCCCCACCCCCCCCTCGTAGCTGCCACTGCAGAAATGTGGGGCTGGGATGTAGTCATACATGTAAATTCTAGGCTACATGGTCATTGCGGTGCTATTCATGCCAAACTTGTGAGTGTTTTGTCGACTGCTGTGTGACCGATGCGATTACGTCCATATAAAAATTCACATTCAACTTGACTTTACAAATGCGCTGTGGAATGTTTTAGTATGTGACTTCTTCCTTGGTAATCTGTGCGTTTTTTACTCAGGTATTCATGTTCCTCTGCCTGTCACATACCTTCAGGTCTGCGGTGTCACGTTTCCTCAATGTCTTTTACCATTGTGGTGGTGTTCTTTTGGCAGTGCTAGCCCCTCCTTTTCTTTCTATTTCTCTCTCATTGTCAGAGCATCTCGGTCATGCTGATCATTTAAAATATGACTTGTGAGAGGAATCATGGCCTTTGTGTGTTGCATCAGTATATGTCGTGATGCAGGATGCTTTTATTTCACTCCTTCGATCCACAAAACAGATAATTGGTTTAGTTATAACGACATACACAGGGAAAACCAAAAAGTGTCGGCTGCAGCAGGGCTTATGTCGCCAACCCTCATTACCTCTAGCAGATAAACAATGTGCAAATTATTACCCTTTCACTGCACTATCATGAGTCACCAGTATGAACCCAAAACCAACAATAAACAGAAACTATCCCCCTCTATTTTTTTTAAATCTTACTCATATAAATTCTTTTATAGATTCACATGATTTCAAATTATCCTAAATTGTGTTCCGTATATATATTACACTGACGGACGGAGGACACAAACTGTGACGTCCTTCTTGCTGGTCATGTGACAGTCTAATGGGGCTTTTCCACCACAATTCTGTTTCTGTTCATAGTGGGTGCTGAGGTCAGAGTGTCAGCTGTGCGTGTGTGTTTGTAGGATGTGCTGCTGCTTCTATTTCTGGATTTTTGTCACAGGACACGACACTGAATTCCGCTCCACGCTGCAGTCTCTCCGTCCAGCTCTTATAATAAATGTTCTAATGTCTGTGCTTCATTCATGGACCTCAGTGTGTGTTTTGCACACATCAGCCATGTTCAGAGCATGAGACGAGGAATAAAGAACCGTATCGCCAACAGACTCTTGTGTCAGAGGTAGTGTTTCTCTCTTTAGTGACCCACCAGAGCCCGACACGTTTAGTACCAGCTCAGCTCGCTCGGAACCTTGATGGAGGAGGTGCTAGAAAATTACCAATTACCAGGTACTATCTATCACCAGTGGAAACGCAAATAAACAGCGGTGGAACCATGAGGTGGAATATGGACAGACAGAAGCAGAGCACAGATGAATGATGATGAGTGTCGGACTGCGTAAGTGGATTTGTGAAAATAAAGACGCTCCCTCATTGAGGTTTTTATTCGATGTTTCAGGTTTCCATCAGTGGGTGAGCAGAAGCCTTGGAGTCTAATTCCATTGATTTGTCAAAGAGCTGGTGATTTATCTTGAAACGCGTCTGTGCTGACTGAGCGTGGCGAGACTTCTCTCCTGGTCTGGAAGGTTTCTAGGGACTAAATGGAGATAAAAGGCAACCAAACATCTCATGGCATCCAAGAAAAAAAGTTAGCCACGAGCAGACTGTTTTGTAATTGAGGGACTCTGGGGATGGCATAATGTTCCGTACACATAGCTCATCACAAGAGGAGTCGCCCTGAGTGCCCTTAAGCCCTTTGTCATCCTGTGGTTGAGTGCAGTTAATTAGCAACAGTCTCTATAGCAACTGTGTCATGCTACAAACAATTTCTAATTCCCTCCCCTTAGCTTATTGTGGTGCTTACCTGAAGTGGTTCAGATGTTCTGAGATTAGCGTTGACTGGCATTGTTCCTATTCCCCAAGGCTGTTTGTAAATGGGACAGAAGACACTACTTGCTCTGTGTAGTTCGCTGCGTCACCCAGCTTTCGCCATGGCCCGGCATTTACTCAGGAGTATGTTTTAAAAAAGGAAAGACGTGCCACTTGCTCTTGGTGAGAGGTCGAAGATTCTGCACAATTGTCCTGCTGTGCTGGTCTGCATCCATTACTTCCAGGAATGATCAATGAAACAACACGCTTCATTTAAATTGTATGTTTATTCATTGAGTTATGCTTTGCAGCCACCCTCATATATGGCATCAGTGAATTTCTGGTGCTGAACAGATTATTGTTCTATCCACTGATAAATATAAATATGTTAATACGGCAATTTGGATGAAACCACACACATACAGGTGGGGTATTTTCTCTTTAATCCAGTGTTTGATGCCTTAACATGAAGCTTTAAACTAAAAAGAATAATCCTTAGGAGGCAATCCTTAAAAATCACCTTTTCCAATGATTGCTGCCTCAGTCCTCAAACGTCCTTTAATGTACATCTCTCCTTATTACACCTCTGCTGTCACTCTGACATCCCTTCCCAGACCCCTCCTGTGGGGACTAAGTGGCACTTGGTTTGCAGAGCTGCTATGGATGAGTTTGATATAATGAGCAGACCTGGCTCACCCCCGATGGCCCAGCACCACGCTCCTCTGGGGCTCGTCTCACCGGGCCGAGAATGCTCTGAGACAGAGCGAATACGGCTGATCATCCCCGCTGGGCAAATAATGAGGAATTCTGGGATCAGCTCAGGCGTCTTGAGTCACCTGCAGTCACTCAGAATGGAGTGTGAGAAACTTCAATGTAGGAGAGGCAACACACACCTCCAGAAAAATCCCTCATTTCTTACTCTGCCATTGTCGGTGCAAGACTACACATGGTAGTGACAAAAGTCCCATTATTGCACGTCTCCCTCCAAAGGCAAAACTTTCAAAAGTGTAAATATGCACATTTGTTGAGGAAAGAAGGAAGTCCTTCTGAGTTGGTAACCTAAATTTGAGGTTTCAGGCAGAGACATAGTTATTTATTCATTCAGGGTCGAGTTGCTATGGTGATAGCTTGTAATTCTTTCAGACACAGTGACCAGACATGTCCTCTGCTTCTCCAGATGTGACAGCAACAATGAAGTGTCTTGGTTTCATGACCCTCCTTTTGACCAGAGAGCTCATCAGTTAAGTCTGCTAAGGATCGTTCCCTGCTTTTGTCATTGGGGTTTACCAGTGGTGGGGAGGGCAATTCTACACACCAACATCCTCAGGATATATCCCTCACAGGGGGGGGGGGACTGTGTGTGTCCACTTGTTTTCCCCCTGCTGCCACATGTTACAACTTCATGATGAATATTTGCTCATGTTCTTTTTGCTTTCTCTACGTTTCTGCACATCTGGCAAAATGAGGGTGAATGAGATAGCCAGTAGAAAAATGGCCAGTAATTTCAGCTCTTGTTCACATCACTGTCCTTGTTTTGCCCCGGTCCCATCATATGTCTCTGCAGGTCTTTCCTCAACAAAACTCTGCCCGAAGAATGAAAATACATCTGCAGCTGTATTTTATATCCTCAGCAGCAAAATAGATTTTTCAAGTGTTTATTACTTCATGGCAGTCTGATTGTAGGCCGATCTCAGCTCAAACTCATGTTCAGGATTTAGTGATGTATCATGTAGTGTTTTTGTTGTCCATGTGAGGTGCTGCTGGGTCAAGAGTGTTGATTCGAAGGCACAAGATTGTCCATTTTGTGTCATGAGTGGCAGATGTTTTATCACATAAAAGCATCTTTCTGTTTATAACCTTACATCAATTGAAGACAGAATTTATTTCTCTAATATCACAGCCATCATATCTTGTCAATACAGTCAATGCAGCCATTGAGTTTGCACATTAACAGTACTACCCCCCCTCCCCCCCCTCGCCCCCTATGTGTACTAGCAGTATGAAATGTGTTTTCATTGACGTCATTGTAAATCATTGTGCACAGTAGAATCTCCCACTGACGGCACCGTTAAAAAGCTCATCGTCTTTGACAGAATCGCGAACGTATTATATACTTCCACCTTTTCCTCTTATTGCAACTGCTTCCTTTTCAGTTCACGTCAGTACATTTCTCTCAATTCCTGTTTGGAAGGGGTCATGGTCCGTTGTAGTGCACGCTCTTTTTATTTTAAATTACACATTTGTTCATAAGGCAGTACAAAACTTCGCTTAACGAGTTTAGTGAGTAGTTTATGTGGAAGGGGCTGATTATAGGGGGGCCCAAGGCAATTGCCTACCAGTGCCCTTAGTCCACCCCTCGTAAGTTGGCTCTGCTGTATTTTTAAATGAACTAAGTTTCAGTGCAGATTTATTTGTCCATTTAACTTAATACATTAAATGTCATATCAATTCCTGGTTTGTGTCTGTATAAAAGCTGTTTCACAGTCAAAGACTTTTGCAGCAGCCTTTAAATGCTGAACCAAATGTTAGTCAAACGAACAATGCGCAGTGAGTGTATATATGTAATATTCTGACTCTCTGTGTGTGTGTGTGTGTGTGTGTGTGTGTGGTTGGATAGCAGCCTGCCATTTGGCTCCCTGAATCAGGAGAACATGGGGTGTGTCCCAGCTCTGAGGTCTGTGTGAGGCCCTCTGAGCTGGTTTCAAGTTGCATGTTCCCAATTGGCTGCCTTTGTTTGACTAAAACACAGTGAGACTGGATTTCTTAAAGATGCAGTGTCGCCCATCATTTTTTGTTCATATTTCACTGATGAAACACTTTCATTCTGATGAGATCATATCAAACTGATGGAACCATTTTGTGTAATCAGCATCTGAATGCCAGTGTTATTCTCTGTCCAGTGCACATTTCTGTCTTTGCTCTTAGTGGAACAGAGAAAGGTCTCCCAACACTGAAATTCACCTTAGGAGAGTCGCCATAAATGCATCATGCTCAGTGCTGACCTTTTTAGATTCCACAACCGATCCTCTGTTTCAGTTCTCTGCGGATGTAAATGCATGTTTATCCTGTCTGGTGATTCAGATTTATTTCTGTGGTTGGGAAACATTAACTGTCAGGAACGGCCGCTCTCTTTCAAGTTGGGATTGCATTTGAATTGTATTGGATGTCCGAGTCCATACTCCACGGTGGCGCAATGTCTGACCAAAACAGCGTTTCCAGGTGTGAAATGTAGGATAGAGACTCAAAACGATTGTAATTCCAGGGAAATTCTTTGTGTTTTGTGAAGCACCTCTTGAGGCGTGTGTATAGTGTTGCCAGGTGTGTGATTCTTCCCTCACACTACATACGTCAGAGACTCTGGTATGATAATCCTGCATTTCCCACCTGGCTACACTAAGGACGTCTCACTCTGATGCGCCGATACAACCTTCTGTCTTATAAGGCCACGTCCACACATATCAAAATGATCTTGTTTTCCTCCTGCTCTGCTGTAGGAACACAGCATTGCAACATTGTTGTTGTTATGAGATGTCAGGGGAGAAGGTCGAAGGCGAGAGGTCGGGGGTAGGGCGATGACACCTGACACGGAAAGTATGCTGATTCACCGTCTAGATGCAAACCGGGGGGCTGTGTATTACAATTCCTTCACACTGAGTCTTGGGTTAAAAAAAACTGTTTGCAGGATCCGTGTGGACCATCGGCCTAAACGATGCAAAAAACGTGCGTTTACACACCAACCTTTCTCTGTGTGGACGGGGCCCTAAGTCAGCAGCATTCCTTCGAACCACTGCTTCAAAGTTGCTTTGATGAGCAAAAAGTCACTTGACCAATGACGTATGAAGCAGTAACTGCTTCAGTCGCCTGAGCCATTGGTACAATCATACATTCAGGGAATTATCAAATTATGGTACACTTGGCTCGGTTTGGTTGATTATTGAACGTAATTATCCAATTCAAATACAATAATTATAGTACACGTGGCAACGCTGGACTGCAAACCGAATTGTTTGTGTTCCAATTTCATCAAGAAGTAGCAGGTTCTAGTGCTAGTTCTTGATACCTCTTGATTTGGTATTGTCGTGTTCCACGTTCAGCCTAGCATTTCCATTGACAACAAATAAAACAGTTGCGTGTGGTCAAGTCATTTAAATGGGCACAGAGGACCTAAGTGATACACAAACAGTAAAAACACAGCTTATATAGGATGGAAAGATTGATTTATTGATCTCCAAGAGAGATAAAAGTATCCATCTGTGGATGGAGTGACCCGCAGTAGGAGAGGCTGAGTACCAGACGTCATCCTGGTGCTCACCTGAGTAAAGAAAAGTTTTGTGCTTAAACGCTGAATTGATCCTAAGAGATTGAAAATATTGATTTCTCTTACTTTGTTGTGGACAAGGGGGCAGTGCGCCTTCCTGACTGTTAGCGCTGTGTTCACACATTGAATCTGTCACAGACGGTTCCTCAGGAGACTCATAATTACAGCCGTCCTTCCAGATTAGTCCAGCAGCCTGTCCAACTGTGGCTTCGCTCCCTGGTCATTTGTTTCATCCCTTTTCCTCTCCTGAGAGGCACCACAGCTCAACACAGTGACCAGACCGGCCTCTGCGATCATGTATGTGATGATAAACACGGTGGCTTCTAATTGATAGAGCGATTCAGGCACGGACTGGCTGGGCAAATTGTTCCCCCGTGAGTTTATTGCGCGGAGTTGAGTCCAGCAGGTTTCAGCTCTGGCCTGAGAGAGGAAGCAGAGTGGTCTGGACCCGGCTGGGTGATGTAGAGTCTGTCTCTTCCTCCCCAGTCTCGTCTGAATACAGGCACAGTTCAGCAGAGGTTGGCTGCTGTAATCCTCTGCGTCTCCAGGAAGGCTCAGGTTAGTGACCTGCTGCTTTGTGATGCCTGTAAGATTCTGAGAGAACATCTCACCTTTTAATCCTCCACTGCCCAACTAACACATTAGCTCAGTCGCTCCTGACCCAGCCTCTGCAATAAAGCCTTTTATCCAGCTCAATAAGGTCATTTGAAGTAAGGTATTGATTTCTTTTGGTGTCCAGAGGAAAAAAATGGATTTTTAAAGAGCTGTTAATTACAGTTGCACACAGCATTATGAAGAGGACTTCTTTTCTTCTTAACCCTCAATGAAATACACAAGGTCTAAACAGGTGTTAGGTCTGTGTTTAGGGGTTTATCCAGAGAACGCTCAGCATACATCATCATGGATGTAAGCCGCGTTTGGTCAGCTCACACTGTAGCTTGATGACTTAGACCGACGTTGCTGCTGATGACACTTATGTTTTGATTTTTCACAACAGAGAAATCTCAATTGGAGATATAAATGGAGAAATTCCAACGAAATTTGAATACGTCCTGCATCCCTACTGCATTAAAATCTGAAAGGGCACAGTAAACTCACTATCCATGTGTCCCAGGGATACACTTCATTTATCTCATGATAAACAACACACTGTGAACAACTCCACTCTAAACAGACACACAAAAAGAACAAAAGAAACCTTGTTGTCAACAGACTAGACAAGTGCTGTTTCAACCCTCTGCGCACCCACCCAGAGCAGATGTGATGCCCTGTACGGTACTGTGACATACTAGTTTAGCCGCTACCAAAACCAAGATATGAACTTCACAGGAAATAAACCCATGTTTCAATGAAACATCCTCTGGTGGCGCTGAGGAAAAATACTTTTAATGGAGTCATTGAGTCAGTCTTATGCTCGGATGACACCTGCACATACATCCTTCTGAGTAGATCTAATTTTTCTCTATAGTTTTTAATTTTTGTGCTAAAAGTGTCACAGTGATGCACTGGATGTTCAGAACATATATTGGTATTATTATGGTGACAATGAATTTGTTTGCGGTTTTATGTTACTACAAAAGTACTGTTTTATGTAAATTTTGTATGTCATGTCACTATGTTTGCAATGAACGTTTCAGATTTGGAGTTTTATTTAATTTCAGATACATTTTGAACATATATTTAAGATGCTTCAAGCTTTGGCCTGACGGAGCAGTCATCAGGTGGTACCCAACCTTTCTAGAGTCTTTCGACCCTTATCCACAACACTCTCCAGTTGGCGGGTCGGCAGTGCTTGGCCTGATCACTGCCCCTCTCCTCCTGGCTTCCAGCTAGTATCCTCCCTTTTAAACCAGAGCCGGTAGGAGGCTCTCGCAGCTGTGCACCAGCCTATGAACAGCTGTTTCCCTCTGGTGGCCTCTCAGTCCCACCCTTGTCATCAGATTCCACACTGATTGAGCTGGGAATCCACCTGCCACTTTGTGGGAGTTTCCTCCCCTAGTCGACCTCCGTTTCCCAACCCCGCTGACTAGAGCAGGTTTTGATTGGTTTGGCCTTGAACGACTGGTCTGTGACCCTCCTTTACAAGGGTGATGGTACTCGGCAGTGGTCTTTCTCCGGCTGGCTGTTTCTATCCTCTCTCTTGCTTCAGGATGTCAGTGAGCGATGCTAACACCTTGTCATGATGCCACCCACATCTCCCCTGGGTCCATGCGGTTTTCCAAACCAATGTGTGCCGTCGTTCCTTTACCACTACTCAGCCTGCCGAGCTGGGTCCTTCCTCATTCCCCATCTGTGCAGGTTGACTGGGGTTGGTAAGGTGTCATACACTGCTCGGAGTAGAAAGGAGATGCCAAAAGGCTCCGATCCACATGACTGTCCTCTTGGGCAGGTTCCATCAGGCACTTTTGAGTTGCAAGCTCAACAGACTTAGCTTTTGGACTTCCTCGTGGACCATGGTTAATTCCAACCAAATCACACCACAACACCATCAAACAGTACAGAAATAGAAGAATATCAAATGTTCAATGTATCAACGATTCAAATCAAATGTTTTGAAATAACCTATTTTTTATATCAAGGATAGCAATAGAATAATGAACAGTGGTTCATTTTGTTTTTTAATAATTCAAAAATAATAGCTGTCAGTAGAATTAGACATTTCCATGTACTTTCATTTCCTCCAAGGTAGTATTTTGGACATACTGTCGGCTTATTGAGCCATTGTTTCTGCCATTATCCTGCCGTGCTTTCATGTCCGCTGATGCCAGGTCAAGACAATAACTTAAACTAATGGCATTACCTCCTCTCTGTCAGCCAGTCTCTCTGCTGTTACTGCAGCATTTTTCTCTAGGAAAGGTGCTGTAACGTTGGATTTTTTCTCCTGTTTGACTGCTGCTCGTCATTCCGATGAAACATTTGTCTGGTCCACAACTATAATGTTCAGGGTGATGTTCTGCCCCGGAGGAGAGTGTGACTGTTCTGTTCTCCTGTTCTTGAACTTGCGTGATGCAGTTGCCACAATTAACAAAGCACAGACAATACCAGGTTTCTCGCTCTAACTCCCACTCATGTTCCCACCGTTTTCCTGCTGCAGCAACTCAGAGTCAAAGCACATGCCAAATGCTTTCCACTATGTTTACAGACATGTGTCATGACAATCTGTCATAACGCACCTTTAGTTTGGACTTTTAACATGGACAAATGTCCTGTTTGACATTCTTATTTAAGTCCAAAAAGGAGGATGTA
>JBBMJM010000019.1:1801539-1811738 GCA_037832705.1 Centriscus cristatus | reverse complement strand
CCGAGGAGGAGCAGTGTGTGTGTGTGTGTGTGTGTGTGTGTGTGTGTGTGTGTGAGACGGGAGGAGGTACATTTTGAGATTTAATCATGTGCTCAGGTTTTTAATGTATACTTTATAGATAGATATATACTTTGTTCATCTCCAAGTGAAATTCACATTTCCAGCAGCACGACTACAATAAGAAAGATAAAACACAATCAAATTTGGTGAGTAAGTAAACGTAAACGTCAAATAGTAAATCCAGTGTCAGCTTCTGTTATATTCTCAGTCCACAGATCTTACAAGCCCACTCAGATGACCCTGTGTGTGTGTGTGTTCAGGTCAGTGCTCTCCAGGTCAGTACTCCCATGATGGCTTCACCCCCTGCCTGCCGTGTCCTCTGGGATCGTACCAGCCAGAGGTGGGACGCACCTCCTGCTTCTCCTGTGGAGGAAACCTGGTGACGAAGCGCAGCGCTGCCGTGACCTTTCAGGAGTGTGAAACCAGAGGTGTGGGCCCGTACTTTCTATAGCAGCGCTCCTTCATGTGACGTTTGAATGTAAATCAATGTCCTGATTTGTTGTTAAGCCCTCATGAGAAGATGTTTAGATGTTTAAAACTCAGCTGAGTGTGTTGAAGGTCTCACCTGAGAACATAAACCTGCTCTCAGCCTTGAGAGGAACTCTGCTGCCCCCTGTGGCAGAAAACTGTAATGACTGAATCAAAGCGGATGAAGCGTTAAGGACCGGATGGTTTCCCTGAGGTTACCTGGAAGTAGAACTGAAAGTGCTGCAGTTTCACACACTCAGACTTTATTAAAGAGTTTGTTTAAACTGCAGCTCAAACTGGAGGTAACATGGAACAACTTCTGTGCATCCTTCGTCTCCTGCAGTCCAGTGCTCTCCGGGACATTACTACAACACCAGCACCCACCGCTGCATCCGCTGCCCCACGGGAACCTACCAGGTGGAGTTTGGTCAGAACTACTGTGTCGCCTGCCCTGGAAACACCACCACGGACTTTGACGGCTCCACCAACATCATGCAGTGCAAAAGTACGCACGTTTCCCCGCGGTCGTTTTCAATGGAATCAAACTCTCTTTGACCCGTTCGTGTCCTCCCACAGACCGACAGTGTGGCGGAGAGCTGGGAGATTTCACCGGCTACATCGAGTCCCCCAACTACCCGGGAAATTACCCCGCCAACGTGGAGTGCACGTGGACCATCAACCCACCCCCCAAACGCAGGATCCTCATCGTCGTTCCAGAAATCTTCCTGCCTATTGAGGATGAATGTGGCGACTACTTAGTTATGAGGAAAAGCTGTGAGTTGGATTTGCATGAGGAAATGCAACAAAAGCACAGTTTCAATAATAATAATAACAACAACAACAACAATAATAATAATAATAATAATAATAATAATAATGATGATGATGATGATGATGATGATGATGATGATGATGATAATAATAATAATAATAGTTTCATAATAACTTTGGGAATAATTCATGCATGAAAGTGTTAAATCCACTTGAATATCGAATGAACTGCATATCCTCAAGTCAGCGTCTAGACTCCAGAGGGAAGAATATCATGTGTCAGCGGGGATGATTGCAGACCAGCACCATTAATCTTCATTTTGGATTTCGCAGCTCTTTCCAACTCAGTGACAACATATGAGACGTGTCAGACATACGAGCGTCCCATCGCTTTCACCTCGCGCTCCAAGAGGCTTTGGATACAGTTCAGGTCCAATGAGGGGAACAGCGGGAAAGGCTTCCAGGTCCCATATGTGACGTATGACGGTAAGAGTCACGTGGATGTTGGTCTGCAAATTGCATTTGACCCAGAGCTGTGAACGGGTTTTGTTTGTTTCAGAGGACTATCAAGAATTGATTGAAGATATCGTGAGAGATGGACGATTATACGCCTCCGAGAATCACCAGGAAATTTTAAAGGTATATTTGTGTTCTTCACCTTGTTTATTTTTGTTTTATTTGGTCCTCTCCTCTGACAACCAGACTTCATCATGTGCACATCTGACTGCAAGTTTTATTCAAACTGAACGTCTAAATGTCTCAGATCAGTTTCACCCTGTCTGTGTGTCTAAACATTGGGTGATCGTTTACTTCCCCCTTGTGGTGGAGTTTGGAACTGCAGGCTGCTGTCATTGGGTTTCTAAATGTTTTCCATTCATGCGTCTTCTCGGCAGGACAAGAAGCTCATGAAGGCTTTGTTTGATGTCCTAGCGCACCCACAAAACTTCTTCAACTACACAGCACAGGAGTCAAGAGAAATGTTCCCGAAATCCTTCATCCGCTTCCTGCGCTCCAAAGTCCTGAGATTCCTTCGTCCGTAGATTCCTTCATCTCATAAACCAGAGCTGGACACTGGAAATCATGATCTGTTCCATCCACAGAGCAGTTCTAAGAGTTTAAATATCTTGATTTCATGTGGAACTATACTCACGTGGGCCACGCAGCTGACAAAACGGATCCTGAGGAGAACTTCAACTTTTACCTGGAGCTTTAAGAGAGCATCAGGACAACTTCTGCTCCATGTATGTCAGTTACAAACAGAACAATTGCAATGACCTTTTAACCTTCTGTAGCTCTTCTGCGTCTTCCTCTAATGGTATTCATGTATTTGAAACTTGCTAAAATACTTTTCATTATAACATGATGAGACTTTCGCTAAGTAAACTAAACAATAGTTAGTTTAGATGCATCTGCTTTCACAGTCGAGAGGGCAGAACTACTGCGTGGTGAAAGAAACAATGATAGCACAAATGTTTTCCTTTGGAACATTAGCACTACTAAGAAAGTAGTGGGACCTCGAAAGCAATTATTCTGATGAATGTTTGTATATGATGTAAAAAGTTTTAGGTGAAACATATGGTAGCAAAAGATGTTGGACAGCGCTAGAAGTATTGCAACCCCTGTTTCTGTGGTTGCTGCTGTCCTGAACAGTTTCCAAAAAAGAAGAAAAGTGATTGCAACGTATTATGCGTTCACATCCCTGCTCCGTTGAAATGACTCAAGTAAGGATTTATTGTGTTTTAAATTGTGAATCAGCAACCAAAGACAACTGATCTGAGAACTGGAGATGTGGGATTACATGTTTCTGATGGATACCAGGTCAGAAAATAAAAAAAAAAAAGAAAAAGTCTTGTAATATAGAACTGAGATATTCACCTGTCTTAGATGATACATGTATGTATATTTTTATTGTTTTGTACATCTAATATGCTGTAAATAAAGATAGGAAACTTAGAGTGTGTTTTTCTACATGCATTCACTTCTTATATGTATATATCTTGGAGCATTTACGCCAAACACTTGCAATATCTGGTATCAGACGGCCAGCGATAAGGGTATGGTCGTTTTGTACACCAGCATTAGCCAGTCGGGGCGGAGTGTAACTACACTGACTTTGACCATTTTTGTCAAATTCATTATAGGATTATGAAAATGTACATTTAACATCGATGGTTAAATTTCATGCCAAAGCAAAACAAGTCTGGGTATATTGTAAATGTCATGTAAAATGCCGTCTGTCGGGACATGACGTAACATTACGTACACATAATGCCAATGCGCTGTAAGGAAATTAACCGCCATCTCCGGAAATTACAAGTCAGCTGTTCGGAAGCTATTTATCTGAAGTCGCTCAATGGATAAGGCTGTCAGTTGTTAGCGGCGCTTCAAATGTGTGCTGTGGTTTGAGGAAACACTTTTGACGTGTGAAGGAAAGATTGCCATAATGAAATCTGCGTTTCTTCTCGGCGCTTTCGTCCTGACGTGTTTTCTTCTGTTCGACCAAGTGACAGCGAAGGTAACGCCGATGCTAAGCTAATGCACCTAGCTAGATAGCTAGTTAGCACGTCCATGGTGTTTAGTGATGACAGAAAGCCTCCTCGTGTTGATGTTGTTGAGCATATATTCACATACAAACACCCATTGTAACGATACACCTCGAGTCTTGTAACGATAACGTGATGTAGAAGCTTTCTTTCAGTGTCATGATGATCTTATCTCATTGCTGTTGTCATACCTATTGACTATATGAAGCTAGCTACTAGCTACTGTGAAGCCTGAACAACAACCTAACGTCACTCTTCAAGGCAACATGTTTGTCATCTGATAACTCATTTAAACGGTCAGAATTGGTTAGAATTAAGGTGACAGTTTGCCATGGTATGGTGCCCCTGACATAAGCTTCGTAAATATGTCTGGAGTTGAGGTAATATTGCATCATATATACTGACATGTAATATCACTCATGTAGACAAATGAGCCACTTGAGCTGAAGAATATGAAAAACCACTGTAATCTGATGATCTTTGAGTGGGTTTGTACCAAATAGTATTGTCTCTACCACCGCTGTGTTGTTTCCACTCACATCAGTAAACCACAGCTCCGTTGATATGGTTATTACTCTCAGACAAATTGCTGTTGCTGCACCTTTCCTGTAAGTTGAGTGGCTTGAAACCAGACCTCAGCTTGTGACAGAGTCAGAGAGGTGAAATGAAAAACAAAACAAAGATGAGTGTGATTGATGATGATGATGATGGTGTGTGTGTGTGTGTGTGTGTGACCTATCTTCCAGAATTCCGAGGACATCCGCTGTAAATGCATCTGTCCACCATACAGAGATATCAAGGGTCAGATCTACAAACAAAACGTGTCCCTCAAAGACTGGTGAGTTCACGTCTGGTTCACTGATAGAACTCGACCTGAACAGCTCCAGTTTACGACCTCACTGAGTTGTTGTTTTTTGTCCCCTGTCCTTTTTCCAGTAATTGCCTCCATGTTGTTGAACCCATGCCAGTGGATGGAAAAGACGTGGAGGCTTACTGTTTGCGCTGTGAGTGTAAATATGAGGAGAGGAGCTCGGGGACCATTAAGGTACGTCCAGAAAGATTTAACTGGAAAAAGGTCTCTCGCCGGCGTGCTACAACACCAGTCCATTTTGATAATGAACTACATTGAACCACAACTCACCATGAACCTTTTGTTTTGTCTAGTTTACCATCATCATGTACCTCTCCATCCTGGGGCTGCTGCTGCTCTACATGGTCTACCTGACCCTCATGGAGCCCATCTTGAAGAGGCGTTTGTTTGGACACTCGCAGCTGATTCAGAGTGATGACGACGTTGGGGTATGTGTGGGTTTTCACTATCGCAGCATCAGAAGTCCTGCATAATGTTCTGGGATGACTATTGTCCCTCATAAGACCCTTCAGGGCTCCGGTTTGGCCGATAACGTGAAGGTTTATATTTACGTTCCAAGCTCAAATGCAGTGTTATGACCTCTGGTTTTAGTGAAGGAATTCATGTGAAGGCGTCAGTTATGACCTTTGCACCAACAGTCACATGTCATTCAACCTGTCTTGGTGAAGTTAACATCCTAGGTGTCGTGATCATTGTGGGACCTTTGAGTGTGGCCGTGAGTGGATGCTTGTAATTAAAACAAACAATCCTCATACTTGTCCATTAAACCTCCTCAATGTGACTGGAGTTGTCACGGCAACGGTGGTGAGAAACTGCTGTCAGTCTGTGGCCTTTTGTCACAAACAAAGAAGAAAGACAAAAAACAGCTGCAAGTGACGGAACAGAACAGTCGGACTGTCTCTTTGTGAAGGTTCTCACCAGCCACCGAACACATGCGTCTGTACTTTGAGGGAGCATGGTGCCGTTTTTCATACAAGGAATAAAGAACGCTGGCTGTGTCATTACTGCTGGTTAATTAGAGAGGATCCAAAAAAGAGCAGGAGATACCAGGTAGAATCACTGACGGGAAAAAAAAGCAGATGAGTAGAGTCCAAGAGTTAACTTTGTTGTTGGAAGCAGCATCTGGACACGTGAACGCTCTGTCTATGTGTCACATGGATGTCAGAAGGACTCTGCCTGTTTGTTACTGTGACAACGGACGTTTGTTTTACCCCAGAACAAGTGCATGTTTGAGCGGTTCATAGGTGCTCTGGCGCCATCTGGAGCCCATAGAAAGGTTCTGCAAATTAGAAGTTTTGCACACAAACCCCACACATTTGTCGGTTGACATCCTTTACACCAGGGGTGTCCAAACTTTTTTCACTGAGGGCCACATACATAAATATAGAGAAGGGGCTGGGCCACTCACTAGAAATAATGTATATAACGTTAGCTTTCGTGTATTAAAGTTAGACAAATCAATTGAAAGTAGACAAATATTATGTATTGTTGAATATAATTAAAGACAAAACCACCTTTATCGCAGTTTTACATAAATGGATCTTAACTGATTTATTCAGGAAAAGCTTTGGTAGAACATTCTCAGAACAATTAGGCTTATCAACACAGCTATTAACTCAGGCAGGTCTGGAGTAAATGTAGTGGTCGAGATGCAAAGGACATCATGGAGATGGCTGTTGGTCAGTTTGGTTCATTCTGTCTTTGTTCAGTGTTAACAGAAAATGTTTGCTCACATACTGTATGTATGTTGATCATTCTTTTCACGTGGCGTCTCATCGGAGGAACCTTTTCCTTTTCCAGGCTGCGGTAGAACTCGGGGATGACCCGTCAGCCACACCCGACCACAGCGCTTCCTGCAGCTTTATTAGAACAATTAGCGATGTTAGCTCAGGGCGTGCGCTAGCGCTGCTAAGTGCTTTGCGCACGGGCTACAAACAGCGAACACTCAAATCCCTTTCCTTGTGCAACATATTCCGTGCAACTAAACTTTCTGAATATTGGATGATGGCTGTGTTATTATAATGTGCTATTTACATGGACACGATGCAATGTTTCGTCGTTGAGACTTACCATGAGCTCTATCCTCGCGTACTGGCGCTGTGTAGACGTCACAGCCCAGGTTTAAGATGAGGAGAGCCAAGGGAGCCAATCAGCGTCTGGGTCACAGGTACAAGCAAACACGATTGGCTGTTTTGCGACAAGTGGAATCCACAGCTCGTTAATCAACTGCCTTGATTAACAGTAGCTCCCCCTGGTGCTGAAACTAAGAAGTGCAATACACAGGGGGAAAAGGGCGGGCCACATTCTATTCGATTTAAAAAATGCCTGCGAGCCGTAGTTTGGACACCCCTGTTTTACACAGACCAGTGGATTTGACAGTAATCAACAATGGGGCCTCACATTACATTTTCTTTTACTTGAGTGACGAAATGGAGGTTAAAAGAGCTTTATCATAACACAAGTGATGCGCCATGACATCAACAACGTTTATGTGGCACGTGTCCAGTATGTTGTGGTATAATTCATCCACAACTCCTTGCTCAACCCAGTTCCTGTTCGGCATGAGGTTGAATGTATAAATAGATTAACTACAGTTGAATTAAAACATTGATTTTGACTTGAAATGTTACTGTGAAAAAGGTGATTTGGTGCAAATAAATGGTTAAAATGAACAGATGAAAAGCAGCAGGACGTTGACTTGACTGACTTGATATCTCTGACTCAGGAGTTTCCATTTCAGTAAGTGAACCCTGCGTCAGCGGAAGTGTGAGAGGAAGCTGTGGGCTTGTCACGTTTGTTGTGTCTTTGATGCTCAGAGCGTTGACAGATTGAAATCTACGAACAAACTGCTGAGAAAACATTGGTCTGACCTGGTGGCAGCGATCCTCTCAGTCCGTCTCTCTGATGGACTTTTCATTTGTTTGGTGGACGGAAGTTTCCGGAGTGTCCTGGTCAGGGGCGGCATTTTTTAAATATTCTGTGACTGGTCAATGAAATGGTGCTAGCTGTAGCTTGCGTACACGTAGCACATATTGGATGTGTTTCCACCGTCAGCTCATTAAAGCCACATCACTTCCTGTCCTCAATGGGCTGTAATGGGGCATCTGGTGTCTGGTCGGGTTCTAAAAATCCCCTGTGCACAGTGCAGGTAGGGGGTGTGGCCTCCAGGGGGCGTGGCCTCTGGTCACATGCAGTCAGCAGTGTGTACTGACTGTGCATGTGAAACTCTGTATTGTAATCTGTGACCTGTGGTTGTGTCATGTGAAATAAATCAGTATGATTTGATTTTGATGTCTTTTCAGGACCAGCAGCCGTTCGCCAATGCTCACAACGTCCTGTCCCGCTCGCACTCTCGACCCAACATGCTGAACAAAGTGGAACATGCCCAGCAGCGCTGGAGGAGGCAGGTCCAGGAGCAGAGGAAGTCTGTGTTCGACCGCCATGTCGTTCTCAGTTAAACTGGAGCAGCGTAGAACAAACTCCACTGTGACCGAGCCCTGTTTCCATCTCTTCTTCCTCCTCCTCCTCCTCCTCCTCCTCCTTCTTATTCATGGTTTGTGTGTCATCCCGATTGACCGTAGATCAAACCTGGGAACTGTTGTCGTCCCTCACAGCGGAGACGTGTTTGGCTTTGTGTCCAATGAAAAGTCTTCGTCCATCGTCTCTCCAATCGGTCGACGTGCCAAGTTCCTGCTGTAATAGATGTCTGTGAGTGTGACCCTCCTCCAGTCGGTCTGAAGTCAGTCTGAGGCTGGTCGGTCTGAAGTCAGTCTGAGGCTGGTCGGTCTGAAGTCAGTCTGAGGCTGGTCGGTCTCCTGTCCACTGGGAGAGGAACACGAGTCCGTAGTACGAGTCAGTCAGCCTTGTTTTGTCAGAACTCTTCTTCAGTTTTGTTCCTGTCTTGAGTAACAACGTACCGTCTGATAGCTCGTTCACTCAGTTGATGTGGTTTATCTGTTTTCTGTCCGAGAGAATTCACCACCCAACCTGCAAAACAAATGTACTGTATCCTCCACATGTAACCACCGGTGTGACTAAACAACAACAACAGGTAACAGCACATTTTTATGAACAAACTCGTTTTCATTGGCTCCCTCTGTCCGGGTGTATCTCATTCATGTGTTCCTAATGGTGGGTGTGGTGTCACATGGTGTGACTGCCGAGGGGGTTTGAAGGGGTGTGGGAGTGGATGATGAGACCCTGCTGGGTCAAAGTGTTCTAAACTACTGTACATGTGATTCCATGAATTTTGAAATAAATTTCTGTAACGTTTGTGATTCCTGTATCGATGTTTGTTTTTCAATGGGGTTGTGGAAATGAAAACCAGTAGACACGGAGTTGTGGGATTCCAGTCAGAGTAATAATTCACCTCAGAGGTCAGACTTTAGTGTCAGGACTCGGACACACGTTTACATGTTGATCTCACTCCTGACGACTCAGGATTTATTACTAATGTTTTATTGTGATATTTATCGGGTTTGTTTACAGTCTGACGATGCTCAGTGTATTTTATTTGTTCCTGTTTATTTTTTTCCTGATGTACAACTCTTTGGTTCAGCTGTCGTCCTTGTGCTCTAAAGAGCTCTGGAATGAATCTGACTTCCACAGACCTAAGCTCAGTTTTTGTTTTTTTGTTTTTTTGTTTTTTTTTCCAAATCTCGTTTTCATTCCTCCTCCTGATCGATAACCAGCCTCCATCTCCCCTGAGTCCTGTCCGAGGTGATCGATCAGCAGACATCTGATCACTCTTCCATCTTCTCGAGCCAACACATTTACATAACGCTGCGTCACCGTTTCCTGTTCTGTGCACTTTTCCTTTTTTCCCTCTTTGCAGACTATTTTTCCGCAGGAGGAGAAGAAGAAGAAGAAAAGTTTTCAAGCTGCACAGAGAAAGGAAGCGACAGCCCGGGAATGGATCACTGAACAAAAGCTGCAGGAACTCTGAAGGTACAGTGACAATCCGCTTGTTTCCGCGTAGAAAAGGTAGAAATTCACCGACTAGATTTCCATTGTTTTATGACAGATGCGTCAATGAGACAGAAGCTGGCGTGACGCGTGTGCGTGTGAAGAAGATCAAACCTGTCACGTTGGACTTAGAAACACACACTGACGTCACTGTCCCTTTGATCTTCCACACTAATATTTGCGGGAAACTTGAGAAAGTTGCTCTTCTTCTTCTTCGTGGTGGGTTTGTGCTGTTGCGATGTTTCGCCTACAGGTGGCGCCTCAGACTTTGAATTACGACCTTACGTTTGTAAAACGCTCATCCCGTTGATTTCACCTTCACCGATGTGTATTACCTTGAACCAGAGGCAGCGCTCGACCGACCTGAACACACAACGTCTGAACACACACTGAACATCACAACACACAGTCTGAACACACACTGAATATCACAACACACACTGAATATCACAACACACACTGAACATCACAACACACAGTCTGAACACACACTGAACATCACAACACACAGTCTGAACACA
>JBBMJM010000019.1:1761734-1773096 GCA_037832705.1 Centriscus cristatus | reverse complement strand
TGTGTGTTGTACTGTTGTATATCATGTGCTACACACAATCTTGGCAGTTGGTGCTTATTTGCAGAATATTCTGCACATGCATATACCTGTCGGGAACTTTTGTTGTTTTATTTTGAAATTCATCAACAATGAAAACATACTCCCGTTGTTTATTTGCTTGGACAAACTAACAGGTGCTGTGTGTGTTTTATCAGACATAAATCAGTGTCAGCTGATGAGTTTAGTCAACATATTGACTTTTATTGTTTTCATTGTAGCAATGATAATGTCAGGCCATCCAGTTAGTTTCCAATAAGCTGATATTGATCGGAGCGCATCGACTGGACGTGACAGTACATCGGTAATGAAAGACTGAAGGACTTAAACAGCAACAGTTAGAACACAAGACATGTTTGGTCAGCTTCCTCCTCTTCCTCTTCAAACGTATCAGTCATTCATGTAACGTGATTGCGGCACCATACTAATACGCATGAGCACTAGAGTCACCATCATAACAGCATTATCTTTTTAATCTTTTTTTTTTATGTAAGTGAAAATAACTAATTGATTAGTCAGAGAAATGCAGCAATTATTTGTCAACCACTGTTTTTCTTTGCTGGTGCACAGACCTATTATCCCAGCGCGTGCTGAATAATTCCTCAGAGATAATCGTCGCGTTCCGCTTTCATCTCTAGATGATCCAGGCAGATGTTGGTGGATTAGACGAGAACATGGGTTCTCAGTGGGCCGGCATGGACACGGTGGAGAGAGACGTGCCACACACATACCTCAGTGATGACGCTGACCTCAAGGTAGAAAAAACCCCCCAAATCTTTACTTGACATCTTTAGTACACAGCGTCCGCATGGAGAAAAACCCCGTAAACTTAATTTCACTGCTGTATCGCTCCCTTCATTGGGGAGTTTTACTGCTCCCCTTGTCGAATCCAAAGCAGCTAGTGCTCAGCCTTGCATACACACATATAATGATCAAGTTAATTAGACCTGAGATTGAATGAAATGCTGGAGCAACTTAATAATTGTATCTTGATTAAAAACACCATATTCTTCAGCTCTAGAGACCATCAAACTTTTTAACGGGCCTGGAAAAAGGATGGAAGTACGACTCCAGGTCCCGGGCTGAGACATTATGTTTACGTATTTAACACTATATGGAAGTAACTAGTTACAGAATAAACAAAAGTGTTTATGTTACTATAAATACTCCTGACTAATGAGTGTGACGAACCTTCGTCCAACATTTTACAACCTGATTTCTGACACTAGCTCATATTAATGTTGTTTCTCTTATCTCGTAGCATATCTACACTTTTGGAAGGAAGTTAGGTCAAGGCAGCTTTGGGGTTGTCTATGAAGCAACCCACGTTGAGACAAAGACCCAGTGGGCCATCAAGAAGGTTCGCAAACCAGAGGTGAGAGCGTTTCGTCGTCTCGGTGACAGGCCTGTTTAAACCGTCACGCTAACGACCGTCCGTCACCGCGGTGCGCAGTTGTCATCTGACGTTTTGTCACTTCAGCCAGGAAGTTCAAAAGTCAAGATGCTGGAGCAGGAAATAGAAATTCTCAAAAAAGTCAATCATGCTCATATAATCCGGCTCAAGGAAGTCTACGAAACGGCTAAGGTGAGACATGTCGTAAGGCTCAATTAAGTCAATGAAGCTGCAATAGATCAGACGCACTGTGCAGCTGTGCATCACGTAACACGAGCGACAACAGTGAGATTCTCGTTCCTTTGCAGATGACATATCTGGTCACCGAGCTGTGTGTTGGAGGAGAGCTGAAGCAGCTGTTGCAGAAGAAGAAGTTCTTCACCGAGGAAGAGACGAGACATGTCATCTGCAGTTTAGCTGATGCCATCGTCTACCTCCACAAAAGAGGTAAACGCTCTCTGCAGACCGGCGTCTTGAGTTGACGTTCCCCTCTCGGACCCTGTACGCGTGTACGATGTATATTTAATACATTTTGCAATCAAGACTTCACCAAGAGATTGCCCCCCCCCCACTCCCACCCCGAATAAACAAACAGACAAGCACACACACATAAATAGTTCTGTGTTTGTACGTCTCATCACAGACAGAACGTTCTTTCCTTGATATAGAATCTTCATAGACCGTCTAAGCCCTGTTGGAATATACCAGAGAAAGAACCAGTGCCCTAATTATGTTTCATTTGTGTTTTCTTTTATAATTAAACACACACAAATGCTATTAGCCAAACACCCGTCGTCTGTTTCAGCTGTTGTGCTGTGTCAAATGAGCCTCTGCTGCTGTAATTGTAGGAACACAATGGAGCCATTGTTCGATTGGAAATATGTTGCTCTCAAGTAACAGTCTTTGTTGTCCCTCTGCGGTTCATTTGATAAACGAGTAAAGACAAACAACGGCTGGGAATAAACCTAATAGATATTAAACATCTATTCATTGTATGCAGAGGAGCTGCTTCCCCTTTTAATGGTGAAATCTGCACTTAGAAGTAATTTAGGACTTGGCCTAGCAATGAGGATCATTGCATGTGTCTAATGACCAATTTACAACAAGCTGGGGACCAATACTGATTAATAGAAGTGTTTGCGAATGGAACGCCCCTCTGCGCTGCTTTGTCTCACCTCTTCAGAGACTAACGATACTTTGAATCGGGTCGCCGGGTGCACTTGTCATAGAACCTGCGTATGTTTTTCCTCGGAAGACCCCATTTCTGCTTTCCGTCCTTCAGTTGGAGTAGATGTTGATGAGAGAGCACATGTTACAACATGGCGATGAACATGTGTGTCATGTGAAGTGATTTCTCAGTAAGTCGTTCGGATATGATGACGGCTAACCAAAATAAATAGAACCATTGAAAAGTAAATAAACAACAATCATCAGTCCATAATTTAAAAAAAGACATTGGTTTAAATGTGTTTTATGTTAAATAAAGATGACAGAAAAAGATCTTCATGCCAAGATGAAACGGCAACAATCGCAGGTGTTGTTTCTGTGCACACCACTTGGCCTGACTTACCTTTCACACACCATCAGCACTGTTGGATTGTATAATTGGTTGCGCTGAAAAGAACTGCCTGGGGCAAATTGTATTTTTCCTCCTGACATCTCTTACGCAAGCATGTTTTGTGAACACGAGCCTGCCCCGCTGAAAGAAAGGTAAACAGAGCAGAGTGGGAACGTGTGCAGCACAAATCAAAATAAACATAAGATCCTGAAATCGTGTTGCAATAGCAAAAGCACATGTCAAATTATTTATGATTAGAAACCAGGCAAACCAGCCCTGTTTAGGATGATATATTGATTTAAAACATCTACACTTCGTTCGTCACCGTGACGATCTGTTACCGAGTCAGAATTATACAAGTCCAGGTTGCCAGTTTCAGATCTTTTACTTTTGATTCATTTTTGCATCATTTCACACAGAATTAGCAATGTACGTCCTCTTGCCCTCCGCAGACATAGTGCACCGTGACTTGAAACTTGAGAACATTCTTGTGAAAAACTGCCCGAGTGACGGTGGTAATAACAGGATCAACATCAAGGTCAGAAACTCTCAACCCTCCATCACTTCTTCCTCAGTGTGTAACATTTCTTGTGTTTGTTTTTGAAGTGTGTAAATTATGCCTCATAATGACCCCACACACACCCACCCACACCCCTTCCACAGTCTTTCTGTAAAATACACCTGTGTGCAGAATGATCCAACTGTATCTTTAAACACATTATCAGCTGAGCTCAGCACGTCGTGACCACAAACCAGCCGAGACAAACTCTGGCTACAGACTGAAACAAGGATCAGAATCAACTTACAAGTCATTATGTCACGGTTACACACACACACACACACACACACACACACACACACACACACACACACACACACACGCACACACATTGTGTGGAAACGCATAAAGTGGTTTCATTTCACACAAGTCGATCTGTTGGATCTCAGCATTTTTTTTTTTTTTTTTTTGCTGAGCGCTTTTCTTCACCTAGGTGACAGACTTTGGATTAGCGGTGATGACAGGTGGTGTTGGGATTGAAAACATGATGACGGATGCTTGCGGGACTCTCACCTACATGGGTATGACACCTGTATCTTCTTTGGCATCCCAGCAGGCCGAGTAGATGACCGAAATGATCGAATGAGTGTCTGTCTGCCAGAATGCACTTTTTCATTCTCCCACTGGTTTGCAGAAGTTGCAACTGCTTTGGCAATAACGTTAAAATACTGACGGTGTTCATTTGTTGATGCATTTGACTTTGCCATAGCTCAGTCTGTCTGTATTATTCTGGAATGGGTGTATCAACATATTTTATTTTGGAGCATTCGAGTGTGAGAGAACGATGTTTTTCGAGTTTTGTGACTTTTGTGCTCTGTTTATATTATTATTAATTATTTGAACAATTATCCAAGCAGTCACATTTACATTTCTGTCAGGTGTAGCGAGCACTTATATTGGGAATTAATATATGGTAAGACATAATCAATTCAAAATCAATTGTAATTTGGTGGAAACATTGCTCCACAGCACCCCTAGTGGTAAATATATAGTATTGTCTCATTAATGAATTAGCAACACAAAATAATCTGCAAGCACATCGCCTCTGTAGTCGTCAAGACAGTGGGTTGTCAGGTTTTCAAGTAACACGACATCCTCTAAGGTGGAACACGTGTTTGTCCGTATGTATTTCAGCCCCCGAGATGATGAGCGGTCGTGGTTACAGCCACTGGTGTGACGTGTGGAGCATCGGAGTCATTATGTTCATGTTGTAAGTCGACGCGTAGAAGCGCACACGAGGCTTATTTACTGCGGATCCACTTTGAGTCGAGTGTCTCTGCAGGCTGAGTGGGCAGCCTCCGTTTGTGTCCAAAACAAAGGCAACACTGCTTGAAGAGATTATCCATGAAGAGGTCAGATACACCCAACCTACGTGGCCAACAGTCAGCGACGCAGGTGACGCCTCATCGACGCTCTCATTTACAAACAAACAGGGCTGTGAGCAGTGGACGGACGGGTGTTTTTTTTTATTTGTATGATGTCGCACACTCACTCGCTCTGTCTCTGCAGCGAAAAATATATTGACTTGCCTCCTGAAGGTCGACCCAGCCTACCGCATGTCAGCTAATCAGCTGCTGGAAAACCCCTGGATTACAGTGAGGCTCTGACTGCTCCTACAATCGACCAACGCGGTCACACGAGGAGCTCTTATGAGGTACTTTGTCCAACAGGGTGACGCTAATATGCCGGCGATGCCTTTCAACGTGCTGGAGATGATGCGTCACTACCTGGAGCAGGAGGAGAGTAAGAGCATTTAACTCCAGACTCAAATCAGTTCGATCAAAGTGGGGAATCTCTTTCAAAAGTATGTTTATTCAACTTGTGTTTTTTCCTGATAGAAACAGTATTCAGAGGCAGAGGAGGGTCGGAGGGAGAAAGTAAATAAACCAAAGCCTCTTCAGGTGTGTTGATGTTGTAATTTGAAATTATCTGCAACAGGCACACAGACCCCAGAGGACTTGTCCTGTGCCTCCTCTGAGGACACACAGGATCCCTCCCCAGTTTTCAGGAAGGCTTTAACAGAAATGAACAGCAACTGCAGACGCCACAGACAGCGCCGGCCTGAGAGGGAGAGCAGCAGCTCGTGTACACACTCCACATCCACTGAGCCGGTACTGTGTTTCCTACTTACTTCACCTGTTTGTTCTTACTTCCTTTGACTTTCAGTAAACTCGAGTTAATATGATGGAGTGTGTTGCCTAGTGTACCAGCGTGTAGTATCCAGTGGCCTCTAATGGTGAAGATGGCTACCGAACACAGGACGCAGCATGAAAAACAACACAACAGTGGTCAAATGATCAGAACAGAGACACAAAGGAGGAGTCAATGTTTGAGTTTGTGGTTTCCCAGATTCACGGTCACATAGTGGGAATAACTAACTTTACTGTTGTTTGTTT
Organism: Centriscus cristatus; assembly: GCA_037832705.1. Taxonomy (NCBI): domain Eukaryota; kingdom Metazoa; phylum Chordata; class Actinopteri; order Syngnathiformes; family Centriscidae; genus Centriscus; species Centriscus cristatus. The sequence continues at coordinate 1,767,154 of JBBMJM010000019.1, read as the reverse complement.
GTTGCAATGCAGATTAATGACGACAGATGCAGATTCCTTTCCGTAACCCGCAGCCCACCACTTCCCATCACCACACAGGTCGGCCCAGCCTCTCACGTTCATACAGCCGCGTGCCCTTCTTTGTACTATTTCCCGCCACCACTAGATGGTGCCAGATTCACCCCCCCACAGAAGATGTTCCACATACAACCGTTTTCACATGAGTGTAAGATGAATGAATGAATGTCGTCCCTGCAGACTCATGCTGCTGTGAAACCCTCCAGACATTCGAGCACAAAGCAGTGCAGACCGGAGAAGAAGATGGGGATGCTGCAGAAACCGGGTCCCTTTGTAAATAAAGCAGGTGAACTGAAACACTGTCCCTCCAGTACAAGTAAGACTGGATCTGGAATAGCAAGTGCTGCTACTAAGATCCCTACGGCATCCAAACCAGACAAAAACGGCTCAGGACGAAGCCTTACAGCTTCATGTGACTTACAACCCCCGTTCCAAAAGAGTTTGAACGCTGTAAAACGTATTTCATGAACCCGCGTTCTAAACAACATCAGATGTCAAGGCTGAGACCTTTTTCCATTTCCTTAGCCCATGTTCGTTTTGGCAGTAACGTGTCTGTTGTGTAGTATCTTCTGTAAATGTCTGCGACGTGAGTGTTGCCCCTGGACCCTCCTTGACCTCATCCTGACAGTGACACAGGCTTTGGAACCGTGCTGGTCGGTCTTTACCCTCTTCAGACATCACCACATGGTTTCCAAAAACAAAGTCAAATTTTGATTAATCTGACCACAAAGCATTTTTCCTCAGACCATTTTAGAATGACCTTTGACCCACAGAAGGCAATGTTGGACATGGTGTTCACATTTAGCTTCTTATACATCTTCACCTTGCCTGTGTGGACGTCGATCTGTGTTCGCAAACAGGGGTTTCTTGAAGTGTTCTTCAGCCCGATGCAGTGATTTCCAGAACAGAAACAGCTTTTAATGCACTGCTGCCGGATGACCTTTGACCTTGTTCTTGCACACAGAAATTATATCTGCTGTAGATGGTGGAATGGAGAAGTCCTCACAATTTGTAGCTGAAATTATTCCACAGGTCTTGAAATGGTGAAATGTCTCAGTTTCAACATGTAATATGTTTGTTTGGGAGATTTACAATCATTCCATCCCGTTTTTATTTCCATTTTAGTGTGTGTCACAACTCCCTTAATTGTTGTAGCTTTTACAGGGAGGAGAGGAAACGAGGCAGTGCCCAAAGTGTTAGGTTTCCTGTGTGAAAATAGTCCAGGTCTCAGACCGTCTCGCTCGAGGCCCCTTAATGAACCGCTCCAGGTGCCAAAGACTGAGGACGAAGAGCCTCCCCGGAGATTTGAGAGCGAACATTTCTCTGTTTACTTAATGTACTTCTAACTACCCAGCACCACTTCATTATCATGTCATCCCTTGATTCATGTCAACTGTGAATACTTTCTCTACGGAAGGTGGCAGCTGCTCGAAAATTGTGAAATGTCATCTCTTGATCTACGGCACTGGGATGAAAAACAGTCATGTGACACTGTGGTCAGTGTATTGAAAAGAGCCGGACCAATAAATCCAGACAGATTTGTCCACCGACACATTGTTTTGTCATTCTAGTCTTCATTTCCTTGAATATTATTTCACAACACTGCAGCAAACGATGAGGATTTTCGCCTTTTTTTTTTTTTTTTTTTTTTTTCTGTTCTGACCTCTCAATTCCAAGATGCCCCATATGCAGCGACTGCACCCACTCGGTGTCAAAACACAAAAACTGTCACACAGGCTGGTTACGCTCCATCTGAATGCAGAGGATTGGGACTGAGGGCAGCCACGGGTCTAATCTCGTTTGGAGCCCATTGAAAGCGGTAGGAGCTACTTTGAGGGCACTGCCATTCACACACAGGTTTTTTCCGCTGTCGGGAGAATAATCCCTTGCATAGATACAACATTAAAGTAGCCAAGCATAACTAAGGCTGAATTTCAAATCCACCCATTTGCATCTTGGAGTGAATGAGTGCCAACAATGAGGCCTCGCATTCATGCTCAAGCTGTGTTTTTAGTGTGTTTGTGTGTGTAAATGTACCATGCATTTATATGCCAGGGGATTAGTGGTCGTCTTTAAAGTGGCCACATCCTATGTTAATGACTTCTTTCCTATGAGGTGTGCAAACCGGTTTGTCACTGTCTCATTTGTAAACTCAAGTTTTTAACCCTTTATCGGGCACTTCTTGAAATTTTAAGTCCAGAGAGTGATGAGTGAGTGAAAAAACATTCAAAGTAAAATATTTTCCAGAAAAATGGAGTCCTAATCGTTCATATATGTAAATATAATAGCAATAGTAATAATACATTTCTATCATAATTAAGATTTAAAATGTTATGGGGTAGTGATAAATATGGTCTTGGTTTGGTTTTCTTAATTTATGGTTTTCTTAATCTCTCATTCATGCTTGAATTGGGACAAGGTCGCAACACCACGAATGTGGTTCACTGGCTGACCGGTACAGCCAGCAGGTGGCGCTGTAGCAAGATGCTCAGTTCATTTCTGGGAGATCATCTGACAGGAAAACGCGATCCCCAAAGCTGACTACCTGCCTTTGTGCATGGAGATGTGTAATTGGAATTGATTGCTCCAGTCGCTGCCCTTTCAGACTGTGATGTCCGTGGAATATCTCATTACCTAATATGCTGTACGGTTATGTCCTGATTGCCCACTCGCACCAAATAAATTGTCGGTGGTCCTTTTTGGCTGCTGTCTGTTTTCAAGTGTGATATTTTCTTTTGTTCTTATCGATCATTCTGTGTCTTCCAGTTCCCTTCAGACTGCTGCAGTTCTAGTGCAGCAGACCACCTACTGTACTGCTAATTTCCTCGTCAGAGGAGATGGATTTCAGCATATGGCCGTCACTTCTGACGGACTTGTAATTAATTACACGGGGAAAAGTCCAAATTGATTTGTGCAAGTAGGATAGAACGGGCAGCGAATTCTTTGGAGCGCTTGTATGCAAGCAAATATGGAAGAGTTTGTCCAGACGACGTCATTTTACATGGTTTGCGAGCTTTGAGGTTCCAGCCCTGAGTTCTACTTCCACTCCTTTCAGCCAAAACAAGAGCGAGCTGGAGAAGGGCAGCGTGAGTGAGGCTGCATGGTGGATAGGTTAGGGGCGGGAATTTGGGACAAAGCATGGAGCCAAAGGAAATTAGAAAATGCGTCGGGATGGAACAAGAGATGCGCCCCTGCACTCCAGCCTTTAGCCCCCGCCCCCCCGCCCACCCACCCTTACCTCCAGCAGTGCTCTTGACAGATGGAAGTAAGGGTGGGTGGCTTGACGAGCTGCAGGGATTAGAACTCGGCTGCCCCCCGTTTTGGAGCCTGAAGAGAGTGTCCCTCCTCTAAAGGTGGGGCGCAGTCAGGCACTTGTGGCCAGAGAGGCCGGGCACGTGAATAGGGTGCATGTGGTTTAATGTCAAAGGAGCCCCTTCCCCTCCCCTGCCGCCACCTCCACCCCCTACCCCGCCCACTTTTATCTACCGAGGAGCATGTCGGAAGCTGCTACCAACAGAGGAGGGGGTGCATCTCAATAACCTTAATTGAGCCCCCTTTAATTAATCAGCTCATCTGCAGAGACCCAGTACTTGCAGCTGAACCCCCATCACCCCCCTCCGCCCCTCCAAAAGCAACACCCTCACACGGCGGCTGTGACATTGTGGTAATGAGGTAACACAGCGACAATGTCATGGAAATGTTGCAGAGACGTTATCTGCGGGCGCTCATCACACGTGCCGATGATGCTGATCCCCTTCGGTGTTTGTTTGTGAGCAGGAACGTGTGATGTGAGCGTGCGTATGCGTGTTCGTGCACCCCCCCCTCCACAACGACAACAACAACAACAACAACAATAAACAAAACACACAGCAAACCATGAAGGCTCCTTTTGCAGAGAAGAGATGACAACCGGCCTGCCGGTGACCTTTGGAAACAGATGGCAAATTGAAAGCAGGCCCCATCAATCTTTGCTGACGTGGTCCCTTTTTAAAAACTTATTTTGGAATATTTACAGTTAGAATACGTACTGTAGGCTCATTTGAATATCAAATTAATTACTGAACACAACCGAGTAAATACCTCTTTTATAAGTCCTTGTTAAAAGTGAAAAGTTCTTGACTACGGTTGGGTGGCGTGTTCATTTACAGTGATATCTAATCCCAGGTTGCTTCACATAAAAGGCATTACTATACGTGTTTTAATGGGGAGGTGGTTGTTTTCCAAGCAATTTTCTGCTAGAGTACATTTTTAATTTATTCACATTTAATTTATTGGTCTCTGCATACCCGCTCGGTAAAACTAATCAACATGTACTATGTACGGGGCCTCGTAAAGCCACATCTCTGCCTGCCAGACAGACAGGCAGCCGCTGCATTAGGATAAGCTCCTCTCTCTGGAGCACCGAGCTGGGTGAAATATCCTGCATCACTCAGGCAGGCGGATCCCACCTCTGAGGAGACTGTTCACTTCTCATGAACAGCTTTTTAATTGAGTGCGTGGGGTGAAAAATGCGCAGTCTCGAAAGATCTCCAACATCTATGAGTAGTGACCACGGTGCGTGATTTCATTGCAGAATAAACACGACTACCGTTTGTTACCTCACTGGTTTTAGTCACGTCTGAACAATATCTGGATGAACCTAGTCCATATGTTTCATAATGTTATTGGTCACGGGTTTTGGGTCATGACCCAACGAGCAAGAACCCAGGTACAAGTGGTGGACACGGGTCTCCTCTGTAGGGTGGCTGAGCTCAGGCTTAGCGATAGGGTGAGGAACTACGACATCTGGCAGAGACTCAAAGCTCCAGTTGAGGTGCCTCCCAGTGTTTCAGGTATGTCGTCAGGGCGACCCCAGGGTCGTCCCAGGACACGCTAGAGGGATTATATCTCGCCGCTGGCAAGGTAACACCTTGGGATTGCCTCGTAAGAGCTGGTGGTGGAAGTTTGAGGATGGGTCTGGACTTCTTTGCTGAAGCTACTGCCTCTGTGACCCAAATACATGTACAACAATTTCCCTCCATGGTAACAAGATTGATGTCTGACAGTCGATTCTCCTCTGGAGAGATAATGCAGTGCATCAAGCAATGACACCAGCCAGTTTATTGATGCTGTAGAATGGTAAATTGTTGGATTTTTGACAGAGGTCCACTGTGGGTGTCATGTCTGCGACGGTTCTCAGTCATGTACATTTGCTGGGTCAGCTTGAAGACGTTTTAAGGAATGCCGAAGTCGTCAGTTCAGCATCTCGGATGAGTGGAGAAACATCTTCAAGTAAGTTCAAACAGAGTGTGTGTGTGTGTGTGTGTGTGTGTGTGTGTGTGTGTGGTGGGGGTTCATGGGACAGAGGAGCCCAGACAACAGGA
>JBBMJM010000019.1:1732730-1746030 GCA_037832705.1 Centriscus cristatus | reverse complement strand
CGAGATGTGACACCAAGTCTCCTCCAGAATCCAAGGGTAGTTCTTTGTTCCTCGTCTCATGCTCATTTAACGTAGCTATTCTCAACAGACACAGTTTGGGGGCTTCCCAAAGATCTGGACACGAGTTTGGTCTCTGCGACCGCATCCTGCTCCGTCTCTCTCTGTGTGACAAAAAGACACGACCTGAGCAGCCGGTCCTCCGTCTCCTCCATGTCCTACATTCGGTGTGTGTCACATACACAACGTCGTCATGGTAGTTTCACACACATCGAGGAGATTTTGACCAGAAATGGAAAACCAAACTGAGCTCTGAGAGTGGAGCCGAGTCGAGTAGAGCTGCAGCTGCAGAGTGGAAAAGCGTCATGTTTGTTTGTTTTGCTTGCATCACATGACTTTGACAGTGTCCAGAAGTTGACTTGTGAGCAGAAAATTATGCCGATCTTGATGTAGTTACCACAGTAACGACATCTGCTCCCTTTCAGCCGCTGTCACTTGAAGTGAAACACAGAAAAACACTGATAACAGCGGCGGGATTCAGTGTATACGCTTCAAATGTCACTCGCCATTTGTTGGTGCAGATTTTCAAGACAAGTGAAAGAAAAGTCGTGGAAATGCACTGAATGAGCCTGTCCAATGTCAGTCCAGTCCCTCAGAATCATCATCTCCAAACACCAGTGCAGCTCTGTCCCCGATGATGTCTGGTTCTCCCTGCCCCGACTCCTCCCACAACTTTAATTTAACGAGCAAAGTTTTGTGGTGGCTGTTCAGAGGTCTCACGCCATGCCTGCAGCAGCAGAGGAAGTGCTTTCATAAACCACCCCGGGCGAACAAATGGGATTTAACACACAAGAGGTTCTGATGGCCTATTAATTCTGCTTTGGCCAGCGTCCAGAATGAGCCCGGCCTCTCTCCTAATTCATGGCTAATTTCTATCAGAGGTATCAAGAGGCTTTTTCCCCCCACTGCAGGATGCATCCACATAACTTTAATGGATTCATTCAAGGGCTACGGCACGCAGACATTGATTAGATTGCCTCAGAGGCCCTGCTGCTGGTCGCTTGACATAGGCAGCAAATGAAATGTGACCTCCGGTAAAAGGCCTGAACCAGGCAGCCCCGGTCTAATCCATTAGCTCGCAACCTTTCCCAATCCTGTTTAATTAATGAAGTGATTTGAAAAACATTCGCCAATGTCTGTAACTGGAAAATATTTATATATATATTTATATATATTCCAAGTTGCCACAGTAACACAAGGAGAACGGCAGAATGTGGCGAGAAACGCTCTGACTGGAGTAATTGTTTGCAATGAGATGGAATATTATTCCAGCTCTGACAAGATGATCCAACCACAAAACACATGCAGACGTGAGGGAATGAGTCGGATTAAGGAAAAAATTGCCTTTTCTTTGGCTGGGTTGCTTTAATAGAGGAAAATGTTTTCCATCCTTGTCTGTAGAAAGATTTTAATGGTAAATCCACTTTCGGGCTATGGACCCCTGATCAGCACTCAATAAGAACACCACATATCTGCTGTCGGACTTGACGTTTTCTTCTCTGGTACAAATCATATGTTTTTTTTTTTTTTAATGCGTGGAAAATACACACAAGGAGCTGCAGCACAAAGCACAAAGCTCAATGTCAGAGGAAAGACGGGCACGAGATCTCTGTCGGTGCATATGTTGCATTACTTATGTCTGTAATTGAATTCATTTATTTATCCTCAATTAATAATTTATGATGCAACACACAGTGGTATGCAAATGAACAATTTAAATTTAATGAGTTTTTAATGACCAAACAAATAATTAGCCCAGCCCGGTGTGGTGTGCATGTAATTTGAGGAGGAATGAATTTGAGAGCTTTGTTCGGTGTTTGAGTACAGACAGGCTAATTTACTTCTATCCTAGCTTAGGCTGCTGCGTTTAACATAGAGAACCGCTGGGGAGGGGGGAAAGGGAAAAAAAATCATTACCTCAAGGTCATTAGGAAGTCTTAAAAAAAGCCAGTGGTGGACACGTTACGTTGAAGCAATAATGTGCCATTATATTCTGCACAATCGCAGCACATGCAGCTGCACAGAGACACGTGCATACGTCTCACGCACTGATAAAGGGAAAATCCACTATAGATTTCCTAAATATTTTAACGACGTAGAGGAAAAAAAAAAAAAAAAGAACAGCAGAGGGATAGTTGCCACCGGAGCCAAATGGCATTTGATAATGGCTTTTTTCAGGAAATCCAAACGACATTGTTAAGATTTACATTTTCAAATATACGCTGACCTTTTTTCCCCTCCTCTTCGCTGGTCGCTTGTCATCAGCGCTGTAATTGAATCAATATATTTCCTGATCAGCCCAGAGATTGAATAAGGTCACGGGAAGCCATGTGTGGACATTAAAAATCATTATTCTACTCAAATTGAGCAGAGATGGCGTCGACCATTCAGGGCTCAGAATGAAATTATATTAGAGTCTATTACACTTTTACAATTATAGAGACGTTCCAATATTACAACGGGAAATGAAGTCATAATATAAAGCCCAGAGGTGCATTATAAAGAAATGACCTGAACTATTTTTTCCCCACTTTTGCACTGTTATTGAATTGATGAAGAGAACTTGGTGACATTACATTCACTGATATGTGACCTTATTCATGAAAAATGGAGGCGCCTCTTTCAGTTGCCCCATTTTCTTCCTGCATATTTCCACCTGAAGTTAGTGGCAGCATTTACATTTCCTCCTTTTTTTTCCCAGGACAAGTGGTACTAATGCAGCCACTAACGCAGTTACCCCTTTAATTGCCATGAAGCATACATTTATTTTAATTATTCATTTATTTTCTGGGATATGGGATTTTGTTTTACGCACATGCCTGAGCAGCAAAATTGGCTAATTAAATAGCCCAATAGAGTTGTGTGATTAGAAGACAAAGTTCCAATCCTTTTAATCCAATATTCTAGAAAAAAAAAGTGGAAAATTAAATTAGACCATAGTGTTAAATGAGAATTTTCAGTCTACACTCACACATTATGCCAAACTACTGAAGTAGATAAAAGTCCCTTTTTAATTGGCTTACTCATTGAAATGAATAACACTTATCAGCAATCAACTTATCAATGCCGCATGAAACACGAATACAAAAAAAGGAAGAGTTTCTTTTGGCTCAACAGTCTCACGGTCCAGTTTGCTGCAGTCTCAAGTCTCATATTTGATAATGATACGCTGTCCCACATATGAAGTGGTGACCTGTGATTTGTCCGTGCTGTCACGTTGCCGCGGCAACGTCTTTATAGCCTTAGTTGTAATACTTGTGTTTCACTTAAGGCGCAGCCCCTCTGGTCAATTAGGCGTGATGGTCACAATGTCGGCAGAGATTTAACCGTGTGCCAAATGATGGTGAGCTGGGAAACGCGGTCGCCCGGAAATGTTGCTGGCTCCCGCAGCTATCATCATCACCATCATCATCATCATCATCATCGCCGTCGTCATCATCAGATGTAAATAGCCTTTCATCTCAGGTGGAACAAAGTCAGTGAGCGAGCGAGCTCATCTCCTGTATCTTGTTTAAACTACGCACACACAGAGGGATGAACGCCAATTTACGCCATCTATTCCACCTCCACCTCTTCAGATTCGCAGAATTTAAAACCTCCGAGTGGAACGCCTATGAAACACTTAATGACAGTCTAAATCAGTGGGCGGCTTCAATCTACAACGATTAATGGGCTTGATGTAGTTGCACACGTGAAGGAATACATGTCGCCTCATTACTGTGGGAGCTTCAGAAGTCTTCCCTGAAGGAGCGAGAGAGGGAGGGGGAACTCTCAGCGAGGCCACAAATCGCTGGCGGCAAATTAGGTGCTGTGTTATCGGCTCAGGATGGGGGGGGGGGAAAGGGAAACGGTGCATTTCACTTCTTTCAGGTAAAGAGAAATAACTGGTGACTGTTTTCCCCCTTTTTAATGGTAAAGACATGTCCACAACGTGACCGCAGACAAGCAGTGATGTGTTTGTGTCAGCTGGTTGGAACACACATGTTCATTAAAGGTCTGCAGATTCTGGGTTTGTCCAAATGCTCGTAAGATTGGCTCGCACCCCAGCGGGAATGAAACCACGATGGAAGTAATGACCCAGATCGCTTGTCCCCCCTGTGTGAGGCGACAGGAAGTAAGGAAAACACGGGCAGAAGAAGGTTGCTGCAGATGTATTCACGATGATTCGCCCCATAGCAAGAACGTCCCCGGTTCCTGGCCTGAGATCTTTCTATGTGGAGTAGACATGCTGAATGTGAGCGTGAATGGTTGTCTGACCTTCGTGTGAGGTCGGCTGCACAGCACAACTGCGACCCGTAACTGGAACAAGCGGCAGAAGATGTGTGAATGAACGAATAAATGAACGAACGATTCGTGGATCAGGAAACAGTTTGAGGCAACTGGATATTAGTCGATCACCCTCCATGAATGTGGCGTTCAGCCATCATTTACCACCATCTGATCGTCTCCATCCTCAGCCAAACCAGCTGAGGATGTCACCCTGGTTTGTTGGAGGCCCAGTGGTGATGGATGTTTTTCCCTTCTTGTGAAGTCCCCCCCCCTGTACGACTTCAGCATGCCGGGCAGAATGAAAAACAGATTAAAGAGGCAGGAAACTGACACAAAGAGGATGTTTGGCTGTTGGCTATTGAGTTATCAGCCCTTTTCACACCTAATGAAACAACTTTCAGCACTGCAGCTTATTAAATATCCCCCGGTCTCTGGGCAGAGCTGCAGAATCGCCAGGCCCTGAGAAAGCTTCATTAGATTTTAATTAAAAACAAACAAATTACCCGCAGCTCCATGCGTCCAGGAAATGTAACTCCATCCAAATGAACCAAACTTTGAACTGAGGAATGACTCACAAGGGGCGGTCCGCAGGTACACTGAACACTCATCCAAACACAGTTGAACACATCCTGCAAAAGGTTTACGTGGTTTGAAATGAATGAGCTTAGAGAGTCGATGAGCAGATGACAACCTGCAGAGAAGAGAAATATATGACCCAGCAAAGTCACACCGTCGTGACCGGATCCACTCACTCCCCTCTGGTCCAGAACCTGAACCCAGAACGAGAGTCCAGTCGGGAAGACCTCGTCCTCGTTATTGAAGTCACTGACTGTTGAACCGGCACCAACAGACGCAGCCAACAGCTACTCCTTTTTTCCTCAGACTTGTAGTTACAGACTTTGATTTGCCCAGGGTCGAAACAAACAAAAAACAACAACAAACAAACAAACAAACTGATGGATAGCGGGAATAGTGGTCCACTGTCCACATCGATCCAAAAAGCACCTGAGAACCTCTTCTTCGACTGAACATACCCTCTCCCAACACACTGTGATCCCCTACACCAACAAAGCAGATTATTTGGACCACTTGTTATAAATCAGATGCCCTCTGGCCATATAAGTAACAAAAAGCTGGTGTGTCGGATGAATTTTCATGACGTTAATCTTTTTTTTTTAAACACAACTGTTGACTATTTAACGAATGTGGAGCGCTCATCCTGACTTGTGGAGAAAGTACAAAACCCGAAATACAATAACAGAAAATGCATGTTATGTGTTCTCCTGCAAGTCGGTCTAAGGGTAGCAAGAAAAAAAAACAGGTTACATACATGGCAGATTACACTGCAGCCGTTTCTTTACTCATTCTCCAAGAGTAATAAAATTATTGCAAAACTTCTGGACATGTTTTATAATTTTAACTAAAAATACAGGAAATCTGCGTGAAAAAAATACAGGAATTATCCTTCAACAAAAGTCTAAATCAGTTTCTTTTGCAGGTTCAGGTCTTTAGAATGAAATCATACTATCATGCTTGTTTTTGTTTCCAGTGGTGTCTCCCATCACGTCCAATCGCTTGCTTCCAAACTTGTCATATCATTACTTTAATTTCTTCCGTGTCTCCGGCTCCACTGGGCTCACGCGTCGCTCGGCAGGACTCGCCCCCCCCCTCACAGCAGCGGACACAACGCGAGAGATTCAGCTCATTACCGAAATACGGATATGACATATTGTATGACCGACTACGTTGACATATTTTGTCACTGCCCCCGTTTGCAACAGGAAACAAATGAAGACGGTCAAAGCGAGGAATCATCTACGAGGCTGAAGAACATCTGTCCCCGCCAGCAAAACCAACGGCGACTCCTTTTCTTCTTCGTCCTCCGGTGTCTCGTCCCCCTGGAATCCTGCTGCACTCCAACTGAACACATCGCAGGCCCGTTCGTTTCATTTGGCTTTGAACCCTGCTTACCTTACTTCCGAGAGGGTTTCATTAAATGTCTTCTTGGCCCTCCCAGGACTCCTCTCTCTCTCTCTCTGGGAGACCCTTAGTAAGTGGGAGAACGGCAACAAAGGGAAAGCCTCCAATGTGCTATTCTCAGTGGAGAGGGTGACCCAAAGTTTAGGGAGAAAAAGGACCTGAGGATAATAGCAAATGAAGCCAAGGGCTGCGTTAATGGGCAGACATGGAACACCAAGTTCCTGGTGCGGCTTCAACTGACAGACATGTATATTAATACTCAGCACTTTTTTATCGAAGTGGAAGATATATGAATATTCATCCTCATTTATATTTCAAGGCATTTCCATTCCTGCGGGGGCCTTGGTGGGTTTTGACCAATTTCCATCCCCATTACCAGAATGACAGCTCTCACTCTCGGGCCCTGACAGAGGTCTGCCCAATGCACAGGAGGTCCTACGAGGAGGGAGCCAGCGTCCGTTCCCAGCTGTCCACAAACACTCATTAACAGAAGAAAATATCCATCGGAATCTCTGTGAGAATTTTTAATCACACAAAGGCCCTGCTAATTAGGCAGCTGATGGGGCATGGAGAGCACAAGGACGAATTCTTTAAACAAAGGACTAGAAACTTTAGGAGCCTTAATTACTCGGGCAAAGAGTTCATTCCAGAATGGCAGAGCACATCATTCCACTAATGAGACCAAGTGGCAGCACATATTAGTGAGAAATAATGTGGAAAGTTCAATTATATTGTGCTTTTGGAGCCGTTTCCCTCTTTCCTCCCTTGCTACTTATGCACACACATAAGACAAAGCCTGGGCCAGGGCAGGAAGCAGGCAGGGGCGGTGGACACGTAATCACTGGCACCAGCGCTCCGTTCTTCACGTGGATCTTGGCAGGCTTGATCATTTTAATTGCCCATTAGAATTTCCTCCTGTTTGAAAATGAATATCATTACGGCACACACAGCTCTGGCCTCGGATGGAGAAAGACTTGCTGCGGTTTCGACATCCAATTCATGTGTCTTGAATTCCAAACGCACAATTGACTACCAATTTGCAGTAACCAAACCGGCAGAAATCTCGCGAATTAAAAGGCCACATGCAAAGTTAATTACAAGGAGCCTTAACCCTTCTTTCTCCTCCCAACCAGATCGTGCTGTACTTTTCCGTCGAAGAACACAAGCACATGGGATGTGGAGGAGAAAACATCGCAGACCGTCACATCTGCTTCTTAGCACACAGTCTTTCTCGCTCCACTGCTGAGAGGAACCACAAAAAGAAAACATGATTGAACAAACCTGCCGGCATCCCCACCTCACCTCGACGGCCACCGCCGTCCACGATGACCGAGCTCACAGTGTGAAAGAAAGTGGAAAAACACCCCCAGAAGATGCACGCACAGGTAAAAACGTCGTCCTGCTCATTCTGATCGGAGCCTTCGATGGCAGCTTGCGAAGCGCCCTACTTACTCGCATCAAAGTTTTCCGACTTGAGATGATGCTACCGGCCTTTGAGCAGACGCGTGTGAAACAAAGTATGCCGACAGGTACTTAGCTAATGACATTAGTCACAAGCCTTAACTTTGTTTCACACAGTGGACGGGTAAATAATTGTGAATGACAATCAAATAATGTGCTGCTGAAAGGGTAATATATGCGCATTCTCACCTGCATAAAAGATTGCATTAGAAATCCTAATGCCCACATCAAGAGGTGCCTACATACCAATTACTGCAAGCAGAAAGCAAATTTCCCGTGAAATAAAACAGCTAATGGGAAATGGAGGGCGGCAGGCAGCATACCTTTTTGCTCGCTAAGCTGGAACAAGGAGAGATGCTGTGCAGAGGCCTGGTTTTAACCAAACTGGAGCCAAAGACCTCAAATGGGACAGTTAAGTAGGTTTGTCCTCGAGTCGATGGCGTTTCTTCAGGTCCACATGACCAGTGTGGTGCTTCCATCTTTGGTTCTGTACTCAAAACTAGAACTACAACTATCAATCATTTCACCAATGGAGTATTTTTGATTAATCAGAATGAAAAGCACTTTCTTACTGAATTGAACGTTGGGGTGGATGTATGAGCTGGGTGCTTGTGGATGAGATGCTTTAGCATCGTTGTTAGAATGTTACGTTACTTTGTGGTGAACTTTGGTTTCAGCTGGAAACATTCTTGTCTGGCTCCATTTTGTAATTTACCCCTTCTGTCACGTTGTGTCAATGTGAGCTAGTCTTGTGTTTCCTCTTCTTCATGTGAGAGGAAGGTCAGCATCAGTTGGATTGTTTTTCTGCTAAAATAGCAGTTGATTTGAAGTCTTTTTGCCTGTGTGATTAAAAAAATAAAAATAAAAAAAATTATATATATATAAAATCGAGTTTCAGCCCAAATGTAAACTCACTTTTGGTGCAATATTTTCATTTTTTCAACATCCCTTAAAACAATTGGTCAATAACCATTGAATATTCAATGGTTATATTACCATTACCTATATTCAATATTCAAACAGGGAGTACATAATGGCACAGACATGGAAGATGTCCAAAGGTCCATTGCTGAATGACAGTGATATGTTTAACATATTACGTCTGGCAAACAAATCCCCTTTCCCAGGTAGCTAAGCAGGTTAAATAAACAGGAGCCGCATTGACAGAATTGCTCCGCAAGAAATTCGTAAATCAAGTGCTTGTTGACTGTTTGCTCCTCGTGCTGCAGACAACATAACCCGAGGAGAATAGTCTGACCGGAGAAGACCCACCAGTGAGGGAACCTATTGATTTTTTTTTTTATATCCCCATGTTCTCTGCCAGAGTTGTTTGTTTCTCTTTGCCCGTTGCACCTCTTTTATTGAGAGGCGCTCAGATCAATAGAGACACTTCCTCACTTGTGCATGTTTCTAGCTTTTTAAGAAAAAACTAAAAACTTTCAGCCTCTTCATGCCCCGGTGGTGCAAGTAATTTGACTTCTAATGATTGACTAGTGGGATTGTTCAAGAAGAAGAAATGCCGCAGTACCCGAAAAACATTCATGCTGAGAACTTTCTTGATCCTGCCCAATGCTGAGTTTGTGGTCTATCCACAGTTAGTGATGGAATGTGAAACATGTTCAGCTAAAAGTCAACTTGAACCTGGTTTAGACTTCGGGTTTAGACACATGCGTTGGTCTCCCGTGTCCGGTCTCTGTTGTGTTTGTTTGTTCGCTCCAAGAAATGGCCACTGAAAGTGAACGCATCTTGTTTTCGAGAAAGAGTCAAACAGATAAACTTCAATCAACCTCTCTTCCTGAACAGGTCCGTGTTTTGGCGAGGACAGAAATGTGTCTTATTCCGAGGTGGTAAATCGCACGACCCAACCAGCCAATCACAGCCACCTGCGAGTTGTACATTAGGGTTCTCTTATGTTCTCTCATGTTCCATTTATCAGGAGTTGGCATCTGCAGGTTCATCAGCAGACATGATTTACATGAGTTTTTTTTTGTAGGAACCGACTTCTAGACGGACGGTGTTTTGTGTCCAGTGCTTACGCAGTGGTTTGGTGCAGGGGGTGCTACACTTTGAATTAAAAGAGTTCTGATTGATAAGGTAGTTGAAGGCAAATCTGCTCCCACTAATTGTCTTTCAAATGCCCTCATTAATCAAAGCCGAGTCGGCCCTGTGACGGGCGGTCCTGTCAGCCGCTCCGCTACGGGCTCTCCTCCGGCCGCTCACCTCCCAGCATGATACCTGCTTCCCCTCTGTCAGGCGCCGCTGTCCGAGGACTGCGGGAGCACAGGCCATCCGTCCGTCCGCTGCACACCTGCCTTCTGCCAGACAGGATTTGACCGCCCCCTGCCACTAGGACGGCCCCAGAGACCAATTTAGCAGCCGCTTAATGATTCATGACTTCAAGTGGTGGAAATGAGGGCAGCATATGATAACAGGAATAAACACATTTAATTAGCTCCTCATATACATTATTTATTTATTTACCTGCTCTCTGATTAATTTATATATTTCACTGTTGTGTTGCCGGGATTTTTGATATTCACAGCATCTGTCAGGGAGCCTTTGTTGTGAGCCGGAGTTCTCCCACACCTATCCTTTGGGTGGGGTGGGTAGGGTGGGGGTGGGGGTTTGCAGCGTACCTCCTCTTCATCTAGGGACCTTTGGGGTGGGGTATCATCAGGGATTTGGAGCCCACCACTGCACTGAGGTGAAATGAAATGGTGGGGAATATTAGACTTTAAAATATACAGTTCCCTGTGCTCTAAGTAGCCTTGTTTGTGAATTTCCTGACAGGTAGCAACTCCCCCACTTTTCTTTGAGCATGGGGGCATACATTTTCATGGAGGCGCTAATCAAAGCTGCACTGTGGCGAACAGCGCAGCCACAGAAGGCCCAATCAAAGCCGCGTACCTGGCTCCCTTCCATACGGCTCCATAGCGTCGATGACAACTCTTACCCCAGCATCTGCTGTCGCATCCATCTCACGTTGACTTTTCTGTGTTTTGTCTCCGTGTCGTCCGCCGTCGCTCGCTCCCTCTCTCTCTCCTTCTATTTCCTTTGGGCACGTGATGCGCCACAAACTGTCACTCAACAGTGTGTTGAACGTCGTGTTGTAAAAGTTTTGCAAATGAAGAAATTCAATCACATCGTCGAGCAAAATGATTGTAAAGTGTAAAATTTTCATTATTGACCTCCACTGACGTACAATCCAATCAAATCACTTAGAACTCAGCTCAGTTCCAGCCGTAGGACCTTATTTTATCAGTGGATTCCTTGTCATATCAACATGTCCAGTAGTTTGTGACAAAATTCACATCAGATCAGACGCTACTGGTTCAGATATTCAAGAACCTATAGCGAATGTGTCTTTTTTTTTTTTGCCAAGCAGTCAAACCATTTGTTGTGGAGTCATATATACACATTCTTATTATCAGCATTCCCGGAGGATTTTATTAAAATCTGTGTGTAACTTGTCGAGTTATTTTGTTCGACAGACAAATAAGAAAGCGGCGGCAGAAACACAACCTCCTTGGCAGAGGTCACAGGTTACATCGATCACAGGCCTCAAAATGGTTTGATGGTAATTTGCGACATCAAATATCTCACAGGTGTCGGGAAAATGAAATCAGAACACATCATGTGACTCGGAGGAGGAAGAGCACCGGTCTGATCTGCTTAATTAGTCCTTGTTGAAGAAAAATAAACCATAATTGTCTCGACGGCAGCCAATGAAACATCCGGTGGGCGCTCTGTGGACGTGACCTCGAGTGTTGTCTTTTCAAACTTCCTCGTCACTTATGTGACAGGAAATCAGTGAGAGCACCGGGGAGAGTGATGATGATGATGATGATAGTGAGTTGAAGAGGTGAGAAAAGGCCCGCGCCCAAACCGACGAGGCTCCCACCACCGGCTCTCCGGCGTTTCTCTTTTCAACGTGCCCCTCTTCTCCTCTAATCCCTGGACGCTGAAGACCTCCAGACGCCCTCCTCACATAATGACATGGCTATCAAACCCAATTGCTATGGCTCACACCCAAGGCAGTGCATTAAACCCCTTAGTGTCTGATTGCTTCTCCAGAGTCAAGTGCTTTAGTCCTCCCTTCGTTCCTCTGGCCTCCACTGTTGCCGCGCGAAGCTGCTGAGATGAGAGCCCTCACACAGACCTGGTTGACCGGCTCACCTCTCTCACGCTGACCTCATACATACGAAAATACAACAGATTGGAGATTTCACACAAGGGCGCTTTGAGGGAGCCACGACGTGGAATAAATATCTGTAGCAATGTCAAGACGATAACATGCTCTCTGAGACTTTTCACGCTCGAAACCTCAGGATCATTTTAACTCTGTCGTTACTAGGACGGTCAAACAGTCGCTGTCATGTCCGAGTTTGATTCCTTTTCAACTCAGACGTCATCAGTGTATTTTAACACAAAAATGTCTGAGCTAATGGGAAACTGTTGGTGACCACAGGTAATACATTAGTAATATTATTTGTGTGTGTCGTTTCAAACACTTTAAACCCCCTAGGACACGTTTAACCCTGTTTGCATTTGGAATATTCATTTTGCACAGGTTGGAGTGTATGTGACTGTGTAGTAGGCAAAGGGGTTTAAAACAAAAACATGGCTTTAACACAAATGCAACAGGTTTAGAATTATTGTGAAAGGCCGTTCCAAACAGTTAAGAGGAGCCACAAGAAGACAGATTCATTTTAATTCTTGTGCGCACATACTTTATATCGACTGTTTTTATCGTAGATGACAAAAGTGGCAGTGCAGCATCAGGTAAACAGTGTTTCTGTGTGTTTGATATATAATTTATTGGTCAATGTGATCAGGCTCCACACTAACACTGACTAAAGTGAACATCCCCATAATACATAAATACGTCTCGGCCCGAAAATATTGGAACTGTGCAAACAGCAGGATATCCAATATGTTGCCTGCACACCCATGTTTGCACTGAAGGGGGGAAAAAAAATAATGGAACTGAAGCACAAATATCTGTAAGTGTTTGTCAGTGAGTATGTGTGTGTTCCAGTACGGTTGTGTGTACATGTGCATGAACAGGGTACGTGTGCGCGGCTGTGCGCCGGTGTGTAAGATGGAGTGCAGTGTCGCAGTTTGGGCAGAAGGTGAATAACTACAGTGCTTACAGTGTAATCATGGTTCCTGTCAGCCTGGCTGCGAGAGAAGAGGGGGGTGGGGGGTGGGGCGCCCAGCAGTCGGAGCTCCTCGGTGATGAAGTGCAGGCACCGAGGAGCGCTCTACACCTGGATATTTATTAACACAGCCCTGACAGTAATGAGGCCTGAACAGGTGGGCTGGGACACACGTATCAGAGTGAGGAGCATCCGCCAGGAGGCAGTGGGGGAGACGGTGAAGACGAGTGGGTGAAGTTCACCCAGCAGGAACACAACCTTGTGGAGAGCCAAGGCTGCACACCCACTTGTGCCCACCCTAAACACACACACACACACACACACACACACACACACACACACACACACACACACACACACACACACACACACAC
>JBBMJM010000019.1:1716459-1731139 GCA_037832705.1 Centriscus cristatus | reverse complement strand
CACACACACACACACACACACACACACACACACACACACACACACACACACACACACACACACACACACGGGCTGACAATGAAAAACAACACAGATGTTTATTTTTGCTGTGCTCCTCCAAGATATGCACAATCAGGCCCGTTTTATTTTGCCACTAATGAATCGAGTAATTGCACAATACGTATTCTGCTTGTTTTTGAGGTAAACAAACTGTGAAACCAGTGAACGGGAATACAGTGAGAGGTACAGTATGACGGTAATTTGAAAGGCAACGGCCCACGTAATAGAGCAGCCAATGAATATCTGGAGCATTTGTTTACATGTGAGAGGCAAACATCTCTAACACCCCCTGCAAACCCCCCCCTGTTCTGCAAAACAACTTTGTTTGTACTATACACACAGAGCTAAAAAATAAAGAAAGTGTGTTACGTTCAGGTGAAAACTAAGCAGACGTGGTCGGAAACAAAGGGATGCCAAAGCGTTTAAGGCGAATGCGCTTAGATACAATCCAGACGGTGACATTGAGGGAAAGTTACAAGCATGATAAAGGAAATTAGAATGAGTGGTTCGTGTGGCGCAGACTGCAGGCAAGGCAGCAGAGACGGGATCTGCTTTTCTGCTCATTAGAAGTCACCAATGGTAAGGAACATTTTCCAGACCTCATTACAGTTAATGACAATACCCTTAACCTAACAATGAGGACAGCTCATAGTCAGGTAGCATAACGCTAACGGCGGAGCAGTGAGTGATTACAACCGGGCGATCTGGTGTGTCTGGATTTGTCGTGCGCTGCCTCTCTTCGGCTCTTGTTGTCTTATTAGGACCCTGAGTGAGGCTAATCAGTGTTGTCATCTGACACTGAACAGATGCATGGAACAAAGAAGAGGAGGAGACCACTGCAGGCCAAGGTGCAATCTGCGGGGGAGGAGAGAGCTGCGCTGCTTGAGTTGATGCTGGCTGATGGCACTCCCCTGTCAAGTACCCCGCTCAGAGACTAATGGCTGGAGAAAAGGTGGAGGCTGACTACGTCCAACGTTTCACGTCAAATCCACCTTAATAATTTGTCTTTGCCAGCCGGGAGTGACACAAACGGTAGGTGAGGAAGCTGCTTGTGCCGAGCCAAGATGGCACACGGAAAAATTCACTTAACTAACGGCAGTCGACTCCGGATTCAGTCTGCGACACGGACTAATTTGAATTTCTGGTTGTGTGAAGGGGAAAGTTGCGCTTTTGTGGCGGGGACACGAATTTGAAAGTGATTTTTTGGGAAAGGGATGGATGACTGTGCCACATGAACACTCCCGTATTCTGCTGTTAAATCTTTAACTATAAATCCCGTCTCTGTCCTCCTGTCTCTCCATAGCACCCATATGGAGACCGAGAAACGCGGCGGCGGCTGCAGAGAGAATTTCAAACCGACGCAGAGAATACCAACTCTTCCTGCTGAGTCTGCTGGGAACTTGCACTCATTTCCTATGCAAGCACTCCTAGCAAATGACCTTGGTCTTATCGGGACGCGTCGAGATCTGAGCAAATCCTGCAAGAATGCTATTATTTCATGTGTTTGCGGGAAACCGACAAGCATCATTGTTCATCTGTCTCGTGCTCTAATTTAGTCCCCGTAAAGCGCACTGTGTGGTAGTAATAATGAGAAGCCAGTGATCTTTGCCATCTAATCAGCGACAACAATACTTAAAGATAAGTGTAATTTCAAAACGTGTGACACCGCGGCTTTTGGATAATCTACACAGATGTGTATCTGCAGCTAAAGGACCATAAGCTACTTCCGTGTACTCTGGAACGAAGTGTACAGTAAGAGTAATTGGAACAGCCTGTGTGGATTAAAAGGAATACCGCGCATGTTCCGCTTTAGACATCAGTAAAAAAAAAAAAAAAAAAAGAAATAAAAGAGGAGATGGGGGTCTCTCTTGTGCATTGGCTTCCATTTTTAGCCCCCAGTCAAACCAGTCACATCTGCATACAATAGGGGTTTATTAACCTTTCCCTCATAATGCCGTTACAAGGAGGACAGATCCCCAATCTGCAGCGAACAAGCAGTTTCCTTTAAAGATACTGTGTCTCGGGCTAATCTGGTAAACTCCCATTTATGCTCCTCAACATCCCAGATGGAGGGAATTAGCAGCCTCAGACAGTACAGAAAGGCCTTAAGCCCGATATACCTCCGAGATTAATTAGCTTCCAACTTTAGATATTATTATAGAACCTTACTTTGCCACAGAAATTACCATGACTTCAACTCCATTAGACAGTTTTGTGCCATGCAGGCAGGGAGCCAAGGCGCTTAGCAAGGCGCTGTCTTCCATAATGCATGTTGGCCTCATCTCTGACAGCACTTAAGAAACCTGCAGCCATTTGAGTAACAAAGATCTCATCTATTTTTCAGTTTTGACTCACACTGTCAGAGGGAGAAGTCTTCTCCGGTGGTTGTGTCCGCGCACGTGTGTGTCTGTGTGTGTGAGTGTGGACAGGTGTCAGCGCGTGTTTTGCGGGGGCAATTAGAAATATAGTGTTGGGCAACAGCCTTGGATTTGCTCACAAATGATCTCAACTCGGTGCATGCGGGAGCGTATGCGCGTCCCACTTTTAATGAGTTCTTTTCATGCAGTCCTCGGCCGCCTCGCTCGCCGGCGCTGCAGATTCACTCTTTAGCTCTTACAAATCTCTGTGTTAAAGTATATATGTAGGATAAAGCCCCCATTTGAAGGAGGATAAGGGATACATAACAAGGAGGGAGGTGCGCTGTCAAAAGGAACGGAAACAAACGAGAAAAGAAACCGGTGTCCAATTGTTTTGGTGAAATGACCCAGCGTGGGCAGCTCAGACCTCCATCTCTGTCACATCCTCCGTCTCCCCATGATCCCCTGTGTTGTTCCCTCGGAAACACATTGTATTTGATGTGGTTAGGAATGTATTATTAAAACCACTCCAGCACACTTTACACCTGACGTACAACAGACACAATGCGATTGAAGCGCTTTATTGAATTAATCACTTCATCAACACGTTTTTTTTTTTTTTTTAAATAAGAAAAAACGACCCTCAGATTTCAATTAGCTGCACACCAGTTTCTTTAAAACTACTTTTGACTGCAAGGCTTCCTTTCAAGCGGGGCAATATAATCCATTAATGTAGCATTCGATGAAACTTTAAAGCTTTTCAATATTCGGCCGCATCTGAGGTGGGCAGATGCTTATTGCACATTAAGTGCTTTTAGACACAAGAGCGGAGCATGTGGTGAGTGATGCATTAGGAGGCAGGCTGTCGAGGATATGTGCTCTCCCATGGATGCCACTTGATTTCAATAGCGTTTTAATTTAGGGCACTTTCACTTAAGGCTGAGACGATTCTGAGAAAACGAAGGCTGCGTGTTCAGCCTTTACTGTGACAGAACATGCATTAAAAATGCACGCAGCAACAAATTTAAAGATTCTTCAAATCAGCTTGTTTGCTCATCGTCATGAAGTTAATCGGATTGACAGAAAAAAACCCGCAATCTTTGAAATGTGTCTAATGATTAGCAGAAAAAAAAAGGCTCATGGATCATTTGTCAAAGACCATGATGGAGCGGAGCGCGGACGATTAATCCCCCCGAGGATCCGACTGACAAACCAAGTAGATGCAGCTAATTGCTTCGAGTACGACCTTGCAGGAGTGCGTTCAAAGCGCAGGTGACCACTCTGCAGCTGGAGAACTTTTCCCCGGCTGCATGAGCTAAGTGTTTCTCCTCCATTGTGCGGTTCGCCTGCAGGTTGACCGCACGCGGAGAGAAAAGATGGCGGAGAGCAAGGTAGCTCTGTCTGCCGAGCGGGCTGAGGGCGCCCCGTGTCAAGCTCATTAACCTTCGCAAGAGAAATGTTTCAGTGCAAAAGATATGCACGGCATCATGTCACATCCTGAAGTGCAGCTCCTTGTAAATCCTGAACTCAGCAGCGTTGGTATTTCTCACATTAAAGCCCTTTTTTCCCTCTGAATTGGTGGGATAGTTTTTGAGAGGAGGTTGGGGAATTGTGTATTATACTGTAAGTAGATTTAAATATTCAGAGGCTGAGGTGGCTCGGAGAGAGCTGATATGAGCTGTGTGGGTTTTTTTCCTCCCCGCTTTTTTTTTTTTTTTTTTTTTTTACAGCGGAAGTGCAGGTACGTCATTATGTCATTACCATGGCCTTTCATCTTATCGTAATTTATAACGCTTCTCATGCAGCTGTCTACAATCTTGACCTGCTCAAATAAAGACTTTACAGCGCGCAGGTGCAATCAGAGTAATGAGTTAACACACACTCGTCGTCTATCTTACCTATTAATCTGGGCAACCAGCTGTGAGGAAGGCTCCGCCGCCCTATCTGCTCCGGTCCACATAGTAGCTCGTCGGTAATGCTCGCCGTGTTTGGCTTTCATCACCGGCTCATGATCGTTTCGCTGCAACACAGATCAGAGCACACCGCTGGATGAATTGTGTCTGTTTCTCTGAATATTTGTCCTGGAGGAGAAGCTCTGCCTTCGCCGGCGTATTTAAGCTCTTGGACGGACAGTGGGGGTGGTCGGAGGGAAGGGGGCATCGACGGTTCGGCATCGCTGATGTGGAATCAACAGCCGTGGGTCTCGATTGTGTTGTCCTCCAGGCCCCGGTCATCCCAGCTAAGACTAGTACCATCACAGATGTGAGGTCCCTTGCAGGTGAATATTCCATGACATTTTATCTGCACTGATATTAAGGTGTGGGACATCACTGCCCATGCGAATAGTTGGTTAGCTGAAGCATGAAATTTATTGTCAAGGATTTTGTTCCACCCCCCCACAAAAAAAAAGAAAGAAAGAAACACCCAACATCCAGCTATGGCGGAATTAACAGCACACAACACGTGCTGATTATAGTCTTATTAAAACAACACAGTCTGATGAAAGGCCTCCCTCTCTTCACCGTAGACCTGAACATCACCTCTTCACTTCAGATGGCTCAATTTATAGAGGGCCGAGGTGTGCTAATGGAATAGAACAGAAAGCCCATTACTCTCTCAGTGTGAAATGCATTTATTGCAGATGGAGCAGTGTGTGCGACGTGAAAGAGATCCGTTAATGAAGGGCTGTGATTAGCATTTGTTAAAAATCAGTGAAGTTCTTCCATGCTAAAGGTCAGTCTACTGTTCTGACACGGGGAGATGAAAACGTTCTACTTTTTGGAGGAATGTCATGATTTGAATTAAGATTGTCAGATTGGCTGTAAGCTCGTATCACAGTGTAGGCGTCTTGTATGACCTTTTCAAGGAATTGTCATTTTCCACCCCTGTGATGCCACCATGGCTCAGTGGGGGAGAGGTCCCTCTTCTCTCATCATGTAATTTGTTCTGGGTGTTACCGTTCACACTGTGCTACTCCCGCAGCCGCTGGCCCAAACGCCTGTGTACCCGCCGACCAGCAGGCTGTGACTACACAATAACAAGACTTTATTCTCTGCATGAAGCCAGAAAGGCCTCTGTGTGCCCGGTGCTTTTGTTGGCTTATGCGTAACTCCGACTCGTGACCCTGTGTAGCTCCTCTGCAGGAGCAGCCGCCGTTTTCAGCCCAATCCGATCACAGTAAAAGGTGAACAATCAGGCTTTAATGCCGGCTGTGAGACATGGCAGGTCGTTTCTTTTTGGCTCACGGTGACGTGTGGCCGTCCCAGAAAATAGTCAAATGTCAATGTTTACACAATATTCAGGCCTTTTACTCACAACTTAACCGTGCACAGGGACAATACAGCATCATGGCCGATTGTATCGTGTTTCATAGTAGAAATATCTTTACACTTTGTGACTCTGAATTTGAAGTTTGTCAGTGTGTGTGTGTGTGTTCATATATATATTTTACCACTGATGTGATTTGTAGAATTTACCATCTCACATATACTCATAAGTACTGTGGGAGAAACATCGAGTGCTGACCAGTGACCGCCTTTCTCCACTCGTCCTTTCAGTCAAACATATATCCTCGATCCGACTCTTGAGACGACCGTTTCCCTGCGTTATATGTATGATGTGACGTTTAGGTCTGACATTCAATTCCTCACAAAAATGGATTTCCTGTGGAAAAGGGCATCAGGTTCGAGTTCAGGTTAACGCTCCATGATCATGATGAACCAAGGTTCTGTAATTTGACGGCAACACACCTGCAAAACCGGATGTTGCAGTTCATATGGCCACAGGGGGGGCGCCTACTTTAAACACCAAACACTGTCCTTTGCTGCTAAATTGACCACTGCAGTTGTTTTTTTCCGTGGAAGGAAACTCGTGAAATGACAAATCCCAATAATAATCAGTGAACGAATGGGGCAGCATCTGTTTTATATCACATAAATCAAATTGGAGCGTCGGTTCATTTGCTCTTCATCAGCCTGAACTTTCTCCCAGGTACAGTTGTGCCAAGTAAAGTCACGCACACTCTCTTTGTTCAACACCTGTGTGTGTGGCACAGCAAAGACGTGGCATAGAAGCGGTGGCGCTGGTGCCCGCTGTCCTTTCACAGCTAATTGATCGCTGTGCGCTCATCATTTGCTTATCAGCGGTGATTGGCTGATGGTAAGCTGTGACTGGTCATTCAAGTGTCACTAGCCTGTGTTTCTGTAATTAAAATCTGTCATCCAGAACCGCGTCTCTCATCGCAGCTAAAGCCTTTCATGAGATGGCAGCGCTCAGATAAACTGGCCGGCAGCGATTTCTTTCTGAGGAGAGACAAGCACATGAACGCTGCAAAGTTTGGGGGGGAAACAGAAAATTCAATCAATACAGTTCAGCTCAGTTCAATTTCATTTAAATCAGTTCGGTTTGATTTGATTGAGTCGTGTTCAAGCCGATTCAGACCAGAAGTCCGTCCGTCAGTTTCATACCATTGACTCTCGAGTTGACAGTGTTTATGACCGAGTTGCAAGGAACAGGAAGTGACATCACCGTGGATGTCAGGCTGCCATGTCTAGTCACAGTTTGTGTTTCTGGGTGGCATCTCCCTTTGCTCCATACAAGCAAAGAAGAAGCTTTAGCTGCAAAAGTAGAAGCTAATATCGAGACTGTTGTCGTGAGGAATTGACAGATACTTTATATTTCCGGCGATGCTGCACATTTTCTCAGGGCTTTAACTCCGGGAGGACACTCATTGTTGAGTTTCCACCAGGCTGGCCTTCAGTACATGGGTGACAGAAATCTTTGGAAATTAATTAGAGACAAATCCCTCATCGCCACTGAAGTGTGGCATTTAAGGCATTGTCCTTGGTACTCGTGTAACACAACCTTTCAGCGTCGACCCGTCTCCTTCCACCGGGTGGATAATGCAGCCTAATCCACATTAGCAATCACTCGAGTCCCTGTTGCGTGGTGGCGGTCCCTCCTAATTGCGTGGCATTACTAGGTACTTTACTTGTAAATTTGAAGGGAAGGAACATCATTCTACTGCATCCAAGCAGCAAATGATCCAATTTGCTTAATTTCCAAGAATCCCCACCTGTTTATTACAGTTATTGCTACCCCTATTGTTTGTGTTGAGGAGGAGAGGGGGGGGGGGGTTCAGATGTTGCTTTGATCTTTGATTAGTTGCAATTATTTCAGGGTTAAATGAAACTAAATAATGTATATTCACTGGTTTGTAAATGATATATATTTCTTGATTGGTGCATTCACAGACAATGAACAGGATGAGTCCCAGCAGATCCGACTGTGATGCAGCCTTCAATCAAACGGAGTCCAGCCAGTCAAATGAGGCGATGGAGGACGATGGTTCATCTCAGAGCTGCACACTGGACGACACCGTTGGGGGGGCACGTGCTTGTGTATCAGCATCAAGTTGGGAATAAGACTCGATGCTATTGGTGAAGAAAGGCTTTGATTCTGCAAATCTCTGGGTGGCCTCACGTGAAAAACTTTGGCCTCGAGGGTGATAAAGGGAGAAGTTTATAATGTGTAACCCACCCGTTCTTTATCGTGTCTTTTCCCACAGCCTGGCTTTCGCTCTCTCCTCCACTTTAAACCCTCGTCTGAAAGTTTTACTGTCGCTGTCTGTTTCACTTTCTCCTCGTAAAAAAACACACCCCAGAGTTGCTGTTGATGTCTGGTCTCTTTTTAAACTCCTGCATATGTGTTTGGGGATAGACACCGTCCAATCATCCCCTCTCGGCCTGTCAGTCGGCCAGATGGCTGGTGTCCCTGGACTGGAGGCAGACTGCGTCTGGGTGGGTGGAGGCGAGCTGACATGGCCCAAGGCGTGCCACGACGCACCGAGAGTGAGAGGAGCGAAGCGGGGGTAAGGCCGACGTGACAGCCTGGTGACACTTGCTTTTGTGTAGCGTATCATTTTACCAATCATCTGCATTTCATTTCTGGGAGACTCCGACGCAGAGTGTCAGGCCTGTTGGCCTAGTTAGGTTGGAGTGAAGTCGGCTGCGTAAGAAGAAGCGAGCTGATGAAACCCTCCTGTCCACGGCGCGCTGACAACTCCAGCGCTCAGAATAAAACAGGAGAGGCAGCTTCATTAGAGTATGTTCCATGCACCAAATGGTGAAACAAATATGACTCGATATCCCCGATGACCTATGCCGTCGGTAATGCTGCTGTTGTTTTTTTGCCCGTGTGTTAATTCTGTTGTTTTATTTCAGCACGTTTCCTCGTGAGACATCGGTTCTCACTTCTTACTCCTACATCGTGATCATTCCTCAATCCAAGGCTGGATTCATGCTCATGTGTTGAACTGACTAGCCGACACCGTATCATATGCGGGCATCCCACGCAGTCGCGAGTGTTCATACTGCTGTGTCCGTCTGTCTTCACCGAATCCCGTCACTTTGTTTACTTCAAGTGGTACAAATCACTTTTCTGGTCAAAAAACACCTTTTGGACAGTTGTACTTTCTCTGCAAACACATACAGTACGTGATGCTCCCAAAGCTGGGAAAGTCACATGATGCCACCTATGGAGGTGGGTATAGTTTTTGGTTTAAATTTCTGGACAGGTGCATGTCCTTACAAGTTCTAATTTGACGCAAAAGCATAAATCAGACGGTCTTACTCCGTTCAAATGGGGACATTTGAATACATCCATAAGTACAAAAACATCTCCCTTGTTTTCCTTTGGCAGCGTATCAAGAATATTTGCATCCACATGTAAATGACTCGACAGGCTGTAGTTCATACTCCAGGTCAGTCGGTGGCGCTGAAATCCACCATAAAACGGGGAAGAAGAGACATTGGAGCAGCTCTTCTTTGTCTGTCGAGCAAACAGAACAGATTTTTGACAAAAACACTAATCGGAAAATGATCTAGTCGGAGTTACCGTGGTAACAAGTAACAGTCAATTTCATTGGTTGTCACAAAGAATAACCGGAGCAACTCAGTGTTGTATATTTGACAAATACAAAAACATGTCAACTACAATCTGACACGTTGTGTTTTCTCTTTTCTCTTTTTTTCACGGAAGTCTCGTCTTCTCCTTTAGTCATTTGCGATGCAGCGCCCCCGCAGGTGAGCGAGGGTGTACGTTATTCAAACGGCTCGGATCGTTTCACAAAGTGAGGTGTGAAAGCAAACTTGGACCAGCTGATTGATGCAGTCTACCGGACTATGAGGTGAGAAAACAAAACTTATACAAAATACACAAGCAGGTGTGTGGGTGGATGCAACCCTGAAGAGGGATTTTTGCGTCTTTGATTTGACTCTGTAATCGTTTTTTCACACAGACTTTGCAGCAGAGTCGCCTATAAGATCTTGTTCCAAGCACAACAGATCCTTTGACTTTGCACTATTAATGATTTTTCTAAACTGGCAACCTCTTTCATGCCGTTTTGTGGAATATTTACCATCAGCCCATCTGTATTGATCCTTTTGTGTGCTTCATCAATAAGATAATGGCATTCTGTAGCCTACTCTGAATAAAATTAGTGAGCAGATATGTCCTTCAGATTAGAACAAAGACTCTGGAGCGTTAGAATTTATTTTAAACCAATCCGGTGTTAGTTTAAAGTTGTGTACCCTCAAATATTTGCACCCATTTCCTGAGCTGTACTCTAAAACGTGCCTGAACCGCAACATTTCACATTCAGATCTTTAAGTGTCAACACAAACGCATCAATACTGTCGTCTCTGGCGGAGCTTCGGAGGAGCACACATTAGCAATTAGGCCCTCTTCCACTCTTTGTTGGCACTCCTGCCAGTTTTCCACAGAGACTGTAACACTCGGACGAAAACATTTAAAAGCTCTTCATGTTAAAACAGTGGGGGGGAACTCACCACCCCGAATGAGTCGGAAGACATAAATGAATAAATAAATACAATAAAATGGGCACTGTTCTCCTCTTGCACCTTGGACGCAGCCTTGTCAAAAAAGGCGAGGGAGCTGGGGGAGGTTGAGATGTTTATTCTAATTGATGCCATAATGAATGCTTACAGAGTCGGGCCTTGGCTTCGATAGGGGGCTCTGTGCCAGCACGGTTTTAAAGGCGAGCAGTCGCTGCAGCAGCCCTGGGCACTTGGCACGGCGAGTTCGCCACAATCTCCCAGCACACACAGAAAATGGCAACAAGGACCTGAAGATAACCACCCGTGAAATCTCTCATCACATGCCTTTGATTGCTTGTCCACTATTTAGTGCTTTGTAAACCCACAACTTCAAAAAAGCAGCGAATGAATCACAGTTCCTATGACAGCTTCCCGTTGGCTGAAGATGACGGACTGTCCAGATGTTGGCAACAATAATAGTAATAAAACTAATAATATCTGTTTTGCTGTGTCAAGGTGTCATTTCATTTAAGGCATTAAAATCTGTTTTGATCACAGCAGCTTTGGGTTTAATAAGCCTGTCCCTGCTAGAAAACGGTGTGCTTCTGGACTGTTTTTACTATTTGCAAAGTCTCTCTCTGTGTGTGTGTGTGTGTGTGTGTGTGTGTGTGTGTGTGTGTGTGTGCGAGCCTGCTAGGGGTGAAGACTGAAGCGCTTTATTAAAATGATGAGAGCAAGTTCAATTTGAATCATGCAGTGCCTGTCAGTGGCTTCTCGAATTGCAGGGCTGATGAAATTGCTCTTGCGGTTATTTAAAAGCAGTTGTAATCCATCTGAAAATGCTGTGATATAATCCATTTAATTTCTTATTCCTTGCAGCAATAACACTGAGTAACAAAAATCTATCAAAGCAATGTAGCCTGGTGATTTCGTAATTATCTTTATTTTACATTACAGCAATTCAGCCTGGATTAATTGGAATCTTATCTGAACAGAGGCAGGTCACTTACCTCAATACACCACAATGTGTTTTTATCTTAATCATCAACCTCCACACACTCAATTGTGACCCACTGTGCTGAAAATGATTGGGATTTTTTTTTTAATGCGTGAAATCAGGAATCTATACAAAAGGTGCACTAGCAGCTATTTAAGTGAGCTGAGCGCGTGCATAAAACAAAGTGGCAAAACAAACACAATGGACACAGCGGACTGACGTGGCCCGTCAGTAACCTAATTAGAAGAGGTCACTTCATTTCCATGAAGGGAACAGCAGGGCAGACAACATGGTACGTGTCATGTAGTGATTCCTGTTCGCGAGAACAATACATCCACTATTGATCAGCTGTTTAAGTTGAGTTAATGTATGAGCGATGCTGAATATATTCCCAAATGGGGTGCGATGCCTGTAGGCAGTGCAGCTGTAATAAGACCTCAGACCTCTTCCCGCTCCACCTGGGTTCCACGGACATCTGATATTAGAGAAATCAAAGGCCCAGTGGATCGTGGGAGTAGAGGAATGAGCTTCACGGATCCTGCTGAAGCGGCGCCGACTGAGGGACTAATTAGAGATTTGTGCTTCAAAAAACCTTGCGGTTATTTAGATGATTTGTCAACATTTGAATGTCCTTTTTATGACTAAACTAATGCCGGGGTGATAAACACACATCTGGAATGTTTCCAAGAAACAACTTCTCTTCCCTTTCTGTGAATGTGGTTTTATCGGTTCATTAGAAACAGGCATTACACAGGCTTCCTTTTAAAATCAACAGTATTTCATTCACAGTCAGCTTCTGCTTTAGACCCCTTCAAATTACCCCTTCTTATTTCTTTCCTGTTACAAATAATTGAGACCATTTTGCAATGTGACTGCATAAGCTGCCACATCATTAGTTGTTGGACACACCCCTTCCACAAACTCAGTCTACATTTTGATCCAAACAACACATTAAGTCTGTTTTTTTTCACGAGTTTTGCATCACAATCTGAAAAAAGAGAGAAAACATCAGACACTGAAACTGTGGCTAATTCTGGCAGTTCCCTCTGTTCCCTCTTCAATCACCTGTTATGATCTATTTTATACGCTGCCGGCTAAAGACAAACCATGGGTGTCACCGTCCATGTATTCTTCATTCTGTTCGTCAGATGCTTTTGCTGAACGTGCTGACACATGAATCTGTTCACACGACATCACTCGCTGATGATGTTTGTATGTACGGAGATGAAGGATGTGAAAAGCACCCTGAAAATTAGCCCCAGTCCCAAATGTTTGTATAAACCTGACTGACACATGCATTGTTTTTGAGCTGTGCCAATTTTGGATGAAAAACAGATATTCCGTGCAAAGGCCTTTTAACCATACGACAGCCAGCATCTGTCTCGACAAACCTGCCAAAATACCCAAACCTAAGAAACACTACCTATCATATTTAGCCTCAATAAGACGCGGAGGTAATCACGACAGACCCACCCGTTACAAATCTACGACGTGCTCCTCATGTTACTGCACGTTTGTTTGAGGGAGATTATTTTTGCCCACACATTCAAATAATATCAAAAACGTACAATGTTCTCGGGCTGTAACATGAGAAAAGAAATTGTTCCTAATGCTTGTGTGTCGTTTTGGACGGGCTGCCCGCCGGTCGGTGGATCAAACACAAATGACTGCCCTCGCTGAGATTAATTGATTCCTTCACATTTGGATTCAGTTCAGAGAACTAGAGAAATTGGTTGTTTTGAGTGTTGCGTAGTCACTCGCTCAATCACACACGGCCCCAAAACACCCACAATATTTGGCACGTCTGATCTGTATAGCGCGGTCCGCTATAAAAAAAAACGCTCTCACCTCCGTCGCAGCGGTGCCAGGTCCACACAGAACAGTGACCAGGAAATCTGGTGTCATTTATCCAAACGCAAGACCTTGAATACAAATACTTTGTGTGGTAATAGCAGTGCCGTCCGCATGCAACATACATTTCACACAGCGAAAATAAATACATCAAAAGCCGGCAAGTCGGAAAATCATTATTTTCCATATGAATTTACCTAGCCTGTGGGGATGATTGTATTGATGTCACACTGGTACATGCATAACAGGCCGGCAAGGAACATGTAAACACTTGGCTGTGGTGGGACTTCATGATGGCGTTTTCATGTATTTTGATCAGACCCTCTGCACTCCCAGGAAGGTTCTTGCATCCACTGCGGCATAAGTGCTCATGTCTAATACCCTCCGAGGTTGTTTTGGTCTGTCTCTATGAGTCTAATTTACGGATATCTGCATGAATTGGGGAGAGCCCGGGGGCCAACCATCTCATGTCTTTTTCAGGGAGGGGTTGTGGTTGTTGCGTTAGTGCCCCTTTTCGGGACAGGAGCAGCATTTCAGATAAGATCGGCACAGGAAAGTGGTGAACTGAGCCGTTTGTTCTCGTCGGCCATCTCTCATGTTGCACCACTGATTGGGAGGAAAGCTAAAAATTGCTTTCACCGGGGCTCACTACAGCAGTAGGCAATGATAACTAACAATGCCCCCGGGACCTAGTTAAAGCTGCATCACACGCGCTAGAAAACCACTTTAATGTGGCAGTATTAGGAAGCTGTCAGTTGGGTTGGTGGGAAAAACAGATTCCAGCTCGTCGTGAATTTTGAAAACATTTGTTAGCCCCACTTCAAGAACGCATATAATCAAGCAGGCATTTCAAATTTAATGTCAAACAGCTTACCATGAGGAAAAAAAACAGGTTTGAAGACCCTAAAAGTGAGGATACAGAACTGAAAATGACCACGCCTCCACTTCCCTCTCCATCCATCAGCCGTCCAGCTCCACCATGGGGATTGTGCAGCTCCCACCACACAGGAATGGACCAGATTGAGATTAACCTTGTTTACTTTGTTTAGGATTCAGTACTGTCCAGTGTTTATGGACTCCTTTCACTTTATGGAGCGGATACCGTCCACACCGACGTCACTCGCCCGCTGGGATTCACCTGGTCCAATGCACCGAGTGGTGAAATTAACAGCACAATGTTGAACTGCTGTTGTTACACTGTGGCTGTTTGTGGGATCCCACAGAAGGGGCTATTTATCAACCAAGAACTACCACAAGAACACCGTTTCTCCTACCGAGTATGTTGTGATGAAAGTGGAATGTAAACAATTCTGTTTTCCTTTGAAATTATATACAAACTTGGACATCCGCTGCAAGTGGAACACACCTTTAAGTTAGTTGTCATTAAATATTAAGCATTAGCATGCACTAATTCCAGGTATAGATATTAGCGTTGCACTTTTGAGATCAATTTCATACAAAACAACAATCGTTTGGATGAAATCCACATCCAGACTTTGGCTGATTAGCAGCATTAGTCGCTAACATCAGCTGTTAGCTGTATCCACAGTAGTGGATATACAGTAAATACATATCAATAT
>JBBMJM010000019.1:1569574-1585447 GCA_037832705.1 Centriscus cristatus | reverse complement strand
ATGCAGTCACATTCCTCCACAAACAGCCTGCAGACATTCATTGATCATTAATTACACGTATGTAAAAGCAATGTCCTGCAGCAGTCTAATACAGTCCAATCGAGGCAGATGGCCGCCCACCTGCAGTTAAGTGGCTCACGAGGGGATTTTATTGCACACACTGCTTAAATGCTTGGTTTGTGAAGACAGACAATGATATTGTTTTATCTCAACCTCCCAAATGACAATATAAAAATGTCAGCCTGACGGACAGAATAACTGCTGGGTCACATTGTTCCATCTGCTCGTAGATAAAAACCTAGTTTTGCAAATGATTAAAAAAAAAAAAAAAAGTCACAGGTGAGGTTACAATGCAATGAGGAAATACAAAGTTCCTGCATTGTAACTGAACAATTTGATGAGACATGCTCATCAATGTGGATGAATGAATGAATGAATAAAACCCACTTTATAAAAGTTGTCCACATTTGAGCTGTGACCTTTGCAACTTTGATTTGCATATTAAATGACTCTGACCCTTCATTCACCGCAGCTTTATTCCAGTACGCGCAAACTTCACTTCTTTATGTCAACATGTCCTCATTTGGCATTTTACAAAAAACACCACCACCCCGGCTGTGGGTCATGTCGCCCTCTAGCGGCCAAAATATATACATACAGTAAATCTGTGCACTAATGTGACGACAGGAGACGTTTTTGAAGTACAAAAAAAAATCAATAATTATTATAATTTTTAAAAACTACAGGGTGTATGAGTACAGAATCCGTGCATGTACAACATAGTGTACTGATGGTTTGTTCACCCTAGTGGACAATGTCCACATCAGTGTCACACTGGGCGCCGTGTCACCAAAGGCATTTGAGGAATTTCCAATTACAGCCTGGAGTCCCATCCACAGCCATAGGGCCTTATGTAGGATTCCTGCCTCCCCTGTGGGACGTAAACACCAACCCCGTCTGATACTGCCAATGCACGTCTGTGAAGATGCCACTTTCTCAGTCCAGGATATAATATTCAAACAAGGCCCAGTCACAACACATATTTCACCCTCTTTAATTAAGTTTTAATTAATAAGTAGACCCTTTGGTTGACACTAATTTGCAGTGCTCAACAATTGCATTACATCACCCACCAGAATTTTTTGTTTTGTTTTGTTTCTGTAATGGTTGATGCACCAGTGAAGTAGAATCTATTCCATTTTAATGCTATTCAGGGATTTTCAGATTTACTATTTTACATAAAAGGAAAAACATAGTAAAGCACATCATTCTGTGTTGATTAACATGTCAAATAGAAACGTTTTTGAAAGATTTGTTTGTCCCCTTGCCTTTCCTGTTTTGATGACTAGCGCAGTCAATAAATAATGTTAACCATTGTGTCCACAGAGATCACAAAGCCCCCACTTTGGTCCCTCCATCAGGTTGACATTTGAAGTTATGGCACTGGCCAGCTGTTGTACTGAAAGTCTGGGGACACATTTCAGCACCTTGCTGCTACTGCTAACTCACCTTGCCTTGATAAATTATATGTTTGTATGTGTAGACACACCCTCATCTTTCTCCTCATTGTAAACGTTAGTCTAAACTCAGAATGGAAATGATAAATGATAAAAGCCTTTAGGCAGATGTGACAAATCCTGAACAAGGTATCTGTTGTCACACTCTTCATTTTTGGTGACACAATGAAAGTGCCGTGTCTTCACTCTACACCCAATAACAAACACCAGTGAAATAGAACAGTACGTACATACGTTTATTGAAAAATAAACAGGAAAGCAAATGATCACAGCTGACACCAGACAGGTGACGTTACAAAAAGCAGCACAGATGCAACTGACCATACAGTGCTGAGTTCTTAATCTGCTGTGATGAAAGAGAGAGAGAAGTGTGTGTGTGTGTGGGGGGGTTATACAAGAGAACAGCGAAGGACTTTTACAAAGTCAGAAGGATCAGCTCAGACATTTGTCTTTTTCTGGGAGAGGTTGATCTTGTCGCCCAAGCTCAAGGCCATCCCCTGTGGAAAGAAGGACCCAATGCAGATAGACACATTAGACACATCACACACACCTTGGATACAGAAACACTGACTTGTGTGTTTCACAGATAGAGGGGGGTTTCATGCTTGAAGCAGCTGCGACCCACCTGACTTTTAGCTCTAATGCGTATGTGTCCGTTGACAGGTGCCTCGGGCCCCAGGTGGATGGGCTTCTCAATGCTGACATTAGCCAGGGCATCTTCTCCAAAGATAGAACGGGCATAAAGGTTGGCAGCCATGAAACCGCAGAAGCCAGACAGTGCCTGGTTGTGTCACAGAAAAGAAAAATGAAGAGGGTCAAAAATCTGTACTTAACTGAGGGATAGCCATAAATAAACGAGCACGAGATGAGGAACGAAGAACAAAGAACTGTATCTAGTGCTGGTGGATTGTTGTGTTGACAGTAGCACTCGGGACGTCCAGCAGTCTGCAGGAACCTTCCCAGAGGAGGAACCAGAACGAGCTGCAGGTGGCACGTTCTATCACTTATGACAACGCAAACACAGGCGAGTGGAGTGGGGTAGAGTTGGGGTTGAGTTGTGCTGGAGCCGTATGGTCGAAAAGGGGTTTACGATCCACCTTGATCCTGAGCAACATGCACCAGGTTTATTTTACTTCTTAAATGTCCACTACTCGTCCTGCAACCCACCTTCTCTGGAGTCAGACACTTCATGTTGGTGGACTTGAGGATATGCTGGAGGTACATGTTCAGATCGGTGATGTTGGTGTTCACCGTCACCTACGACAAACAATTCACCATTGGAAACACAGATTCAAACATGTAGACGTATGTGAGCAGCGGAAACATTCAACTTACCTTGTTCTCCCACTCAAACTCAGCCCACATCTGCCTGAACTCTGCGTCTGTGCATGAGGCCGGCTGGATGTAGTCCATGATGTCGATGTGGATGTCACTGAGGACCACGCAGTTTCTGTCGCTCGCAGCTCCGGACACGTCATAGACTGGAAGGAGAGAGGAAGAACAGAGATGATGCAGATGAGGGAGGCAGGCACAGGATTTCTGACGCTTCTTAAATGAGCGTCGTTCTTACCAATGTTGCCAAATATGATGCCGTTTTCTGTAGAAGCCACTTTCACATTGGCCTTGATGTTTGCAAAATCATGAGGGGCCAGAGTGAGAGGGGAGGGCTTCTCCACCAGCTTCAGATCTCCTGTGAGTTGGACAAGTCCAGGTTAGAGACACACTCCCGCTACGACGCCGACACGGACACATTCGACCGAACGTACCTAGTGTAGCAAGCTCCAGGGTGCAGTTCTGGAGGGTGTCACTGGTTTGGTTAACGACCAGCACATCCAACACGATGTCGTACTGGTTGACATGAACATAGGCTTCCGCATACACTGGGTCGGAGAATCCTGTCAGCTGGGTCACCTGTGTCAGAAATCAGACAACAAACAAACGAGTCTGATTAGTTCCTACTATTCTACTTCAGCAGCATTTGTAAAAAAACACTGACTGACAACAATGATGATCGATATTATAACCTAATAATTGGGTTTCTAACAGGGTTGTAACTAAATTTGACGCAGAAGACGGAAAAAAAGTTTCAGTTTAACTCTGTTGCTGTGTATTCTTTTACCCAAATTGAATAAGTAATATAGAATAATAATTTAATATCATAATATACAATAAAAATCTCTTTTCAAGCGCCGTTGTACCTTGTTGAGTTTTGAGGCCAGAGGATCAGCTGCCTCCTTCCTCTGAGTGTTGCCCATCGCAGCCAACAGACTGAGCTGGAACTGGTCCTCCTTCGAGGTCATCTCATTTTTTGCTGTGAGCTGCATGAAGGAGATGGGGTCGTCTGCTTGCACCGTCACATTCCGCTTCTCCGACTCTTTCTGCGCTCACAAAAACAAACAGAAAATACGGTGATTCGATTAACACGTCTTCTATTTGTGGACGTCCTGATGACGTCTTGTCAGGCGTCGGAGTGAACCGTCGTTACCTTCTGTGACAGCTTCTCTTCCTCCAGTCTGACAGTCAGCATGTGTGACAGGGATTTGCGGCACTCCTTGTTGAAAATGTCATTCATAAGTGGCGAGCACTCTGACAGGACCTTCAGGCACAGCGAGATGCGGTCCACGTCGTCATCTGTAATTGGCTTCTTGGGCAGAGACGACTTGCCCAGGTGCAGCACAGTGACCATGATCAGCATGGCCTCTGCAACAAAGGACTGCGGGGGGTGTGTGGGGGGGGTAAATGGTGAGAAATGAGGAAGTGGAAGTTGTCTGAGGGATTTCTGTTTTGTTTTAAAAAGGCAGGAAAACTAACATTTTGTTTCTTTTTGTCTTGCACAATAGCAACATAGCGCAAGGCCACTTTGGTCAGTGTGGTGGCCAGAGAAGCTGCCACATAGAAGTCTCCATCCATTAGGAAGCCCCTCAACGGAGGCCTGAAACCACAAACAACAGTTGACGACGTCAGCCGACCAAACAATGAACGGAGTATGGGGAAGGTCCGTTCTTACCTGTCCTCCTCTTTCTTCAAAGGCCTGGAGGAGCTGAGGGCGCTCTGTGTCACGTACGTGCCCATCTCTGTCACCAGCTTCTGGGCAGGAGCGGCGTTCACTTCATCCTCTGGCTTCACCTCTCCCGTCTCTCTCTTTATTTCATTCTCTACGATTGGGATCTGTTCATTTAAGAGACGGCTGTCAGATGTTGTCACACAGCTTGTTTTACACTTTAATCAGAAAACGTATATGTCATTTAAACAAACCTCTCCCAACGATCTGCGGACTTCTGTCATCACACTCTGGATGTCCTCCTTAGTGCTGCAGTATTCACCCAAGATCCACAGCGCTCCTCTGTAGATTCTGAAGTGGGACACAATGTCACACCACATCAGAACAACTGGTACATGAGTATGAAGGAAAAAAACAGAAAAACAGAGCATCGATGTGCAAAGAGAGACGGGATTCTGATCTGCAGCCACGTGGAAATTCTTCAGGACCATTAACTGACACAAAGGAGGAGGAAAGTGAAGCGCATGAGAGGATGAACATGTTTCAGTCTTTGTCCGTAATCTGTGGCCTGAACAGGAATTGCCCAGCTTAGCTTGTTTTTTTCAGTTTACATTTAATGTACGTTTACTGTCAGTTGGGTATCAATTCTTTAGCAATAATAAATCTTAAAATTTTAATGTGATTATAATTACTTTTTAAATTCAAATCTGTTCCAGTGGCGTTTTGTTGTTTCCGAAGCACACTTTAAACACAATAATAAGTATTAGTGTTTGATTATTTTTTAGTTTTTTTGGTCAGGGCTGATAATTTATTTACTTTGCAGGCTCTCACAAACTGGACTGGCTTCTTAAACCATTGCATTAAAAAAAAAAAGTAATAAAATGAATCCCTCAAAATGATTAAAAAGTCTTACTTGACAGCTTTTACAGCGTGGAAAACCTCCAACATCTTCTCAATGATGAGGGGTCTCAGGTTGTCAAAGCGTTGAATGGCTTCCCGCACAAACTCTAGTACGTCAGCAGCGGCTGCCTCGTTAGTGTCGCTCAGGAATTCCATCAGCTGCAAATTGTGTCAACACACAGGCAATGTCTTAGAACTTCATTTGCGTTTCAAATGATCAGAACTGGTGAGGTAGCTTACCACCGGGATGACATTAGCTGCCATGTCAGGGAAGCGCACGCTGCAGGAGTGAAGCGTACGAACCAAGAGCTGTCTGTACTTATCCGTGTCTTCATGTTCTGTCACATTGTTTGTCTTGATCACTTCCTTCTTTAAAACAATCACCAACTGTAGGACACAGACATGTTGCTTTCAGCTCCGTCTGTTCATGTTGGAAAAATAGCACAAAACAAAATGATAGTGCAAACGCAAGGAACCTCTTCAACGTTGCGAGACGACACAAGATCCAGGGCCAGCTGCAGGGTCTTCTTTCTCACTTCCAGGTCTGGAGTGCTGAGAACACGCAGGATGTCCATCACAAGGTCCTAAATGAATTGGGATTCGCAGTTAAAAACAAAGTACTACACTGGATGTGTGACGTGTGACAGTCAGTACCTGGAGTACACGCTCATGAGTGGGATGCTCCTTCAGTTCAATCAGACGATCAAGAACAATCAGTTTGACATTGTTGTCGCTCTCCTTGATTATCAGATCGATGTAGCACTGAGCAGCAGCCTGCAGGTGGAAGACGTAGAACATCAATAATGAGCTCACGTCACCAAACATCCGATGTATAACACAAGCTCTATGTTTTCCATATAATTCTAATTCGGACTCATTTCTTTTGCTTTAAGCGTAATTCTTGTTTCTGTTTTAATTTTATCCTAATTTGTAAATTCATCATTTTCTATTTTATTATTAGAGCCACTACGGGTTGTCTTTTCATGCATGCACAGAGCTATAATAAATAGGGTTTGACTGGTGTACCTTGATAGCTGTAGGTGCACTGGAGAGGGTTACAAGTGTGCCAGCAGCCTCATACTTCACAGCCGGGCTGGAGGACTGCAGTAAGTTGTAGATGCAACGTATGAACCGAGCACGCTCCGAGGGGTTTGCATGACACACCTAGCAGAGGTAGAGAGAAAACAGCAAGAGGTCAAACACTGACGTTACTGCTGGCTGACACTTGGATGAAATAAATAAAGGGTCTGACTCACTTTGTAGATCAGCTCCACAATGACCAGCTGGAGAATGTCTCCAAACGTATGCACTTGGTCGATGCATGTGCTGAGGTAATCCAGAGCTCGATCCTGGAGGAAATGAACGTTGGTTACGTCACAGGCGGCACAAAACAGTATCAGCATGAAGAGAATAGTAGATTACAGACCTGATCGGCATGAATCAGCATCATGAAAGCGTTTCTCTTACAGCTCGCATCTTTCTCATTCACAAGAAAATCATGGATCAACTCCGGAGCATCTG
This sequence comes from Centriscus cristatus, assembly GCA_037832705.1. Classification (NCBI taxonomy): domain Eukaryota; kingdom Metazoa; phylum Chordata; class Actinopteri; order Syngnathiformes; family Centriscidae; genus Centriscus; species Centriscus cristatus. The sequence continues at coordinate 1,578,508 of JBBMJM010000019.1, read as the reverse complement.
GGATGAGATGCTCAAAGTTCCTGAACCACATACAGACAGTTAATGTCAAACAAAAAAAATATTATACAATACGCATTTGTTGAAAGGTGCTTGAACAGGAAGTCAGAGATCAACTGAAGTTTGTACCTGTAGATGGTATAAATTGCCAGGACGGCATTGCGGCGGACATAACTGTGTCTGTGCTCCAGACAGGCCCTGATCGCCGGCATCAGAGGCTCAAGCAACTCAGACTCCTTCAGTTTGCACAGGAAACGCAGAGTGGATCCACGGATGAACTCATTGGGATGCTGCAGGTCCTGATATAGGAAGAAACCATTTCACAGCTGCTACATCATATAGATCACATTACATCCAGTGGAAAAATGTAAGGCTTCGACAAGAAATCAGTGATGGTTGGTTGGATATAAAGACCGCTTCACACCCATAGTATTTCTCCCACAATGATCTCAGGTTGAACTGAGCCGAGTCCATCTGTGTTATTAACGGCATTGGCATACCTTTCTGTAGGCATCGCAGACCAGGATCATCTCCTGAAGCAACTTGCCGTCTGGGGTTGTTTTGGGGACAATCTCCCAGAAAACCAGCAGCAGTTTTTTGATGGTGTGGTCTTGAAGAGGCAGCACAAAGCGGATTATGGTCATCAGCAGTCCAGGCAACTTCTCCCCATTCAGGATCATGATGATGACCTTCTTCAGGGCTTCGGTTTTTGCCTTAATCTCCCCCTTTTCTGTAAAAACACACAGCTTTAAGAAAACCTCCCATTGTCACCACAGATATTTCTGAAAGACTTACTAAATTATTTAATTTTTTCTTAGTCACAGTTTGTCTGGGCAACCTACAACCTCTGTAATTAACGACAACTAATTTTACTACAAAAACAGCTTTTGCAAAATAAAAAGTACTCATAACCTTTTACTGACACAACAAATGATGTGAAAGGGTGGTCGCAGGGGTGGGTCACAGCATGAGAACACAAACTAAACCCTGTTTGGCTCTGTCAAATAAATGATGAGGCATGAATTACCCAGATCCGTTTTTAAGCTGACTTCAGAAGGGGGTTCCGAGTCAGACGTGACATTGATCAGTGTGTAGCAAACATTCTCGGCAGCTGTCATTTTGCTGCTGGGCTCGTCGTCACCTTCTTCTAATCCAAATGAATATCACTGACTGGATAACACCTGTGATAGAAAACACACACAAATACGTGAACACTCTAGTCACTTCACAGAATGACAGCTTCTACAAACACTCAGCGTAAACAAGGCAGAGTGTCTCCCTTGTCAGATAGTAGCTGTCACTGAGAGACATGAAAATACATGACAAACAGGGGAATCGTGGTACTGCTGATGCCATGGCAACTGTACTCATCAGACCTGAGGGATTGTTTCAACACTGCAGACTTTACAAGTCATACAGTGGCATTGCCGCTTTGTAAGTGTGCTGTTGTTTTTTATTTTAGGTAGATACGACTAAGGAATTGGATTGGAAATTGTGATTATTAACTTGGTATTACTTTTGTTTCGTTACACTGCTCTAGTCTAACTTTGGTTCTTTCTAGTTGCTAGGGATCTATGTCTTAAACGGCAAGAGTCTTGTTATTCCCTAAATTATTTACATTTAAACAATAAACAGTATTCCTTGCAGCATTAATACTAATTGTACCGTTATATACTAAGAAAGCATTCCATTATTGCATTACGTCTGCATGTATTATTCCTTCACTTCAGTTAAGATGACTGATAACGTCCTCCTTCACATCCCATTTGGTGAAGCCAAAAACAATCACATCAAACTTGCCTAAGGTTTTAAGATTTGAAAAGTGTCCATCCGACCGAGATAATAAAGACGTTAGAGAAGAAACGTGTGAATCAGGAGTATCTGTAAAACTACGTTGTACAGCTAGCAAGCTAACCTTGACATTAACATTAGCAAGGAGAGGTAGACGAGTGACTGTCTTGACTGTGTTTCAATATATACATTTTATAAGATCCATATACGTTATCCCATACACTCTACCTGTGAACCAGACGACAGCTGTCACGACAAAAGCTTTAAATCTGCGTGAAGACACGTCCAGTCCAACAATGATGACACGAAGCGTAGCAGGTAAGAAAGATGCAGCAATGCACATACCACTGGTTCAGCATCTGTTTTAGCTAACTCTCAAGACTTAAACGCAAAACACTCACGAATATTACATAAAACCTGTCCTGTTTAAGACATGTTAGCAAATGCAGCTAACTTAGCCTCTGCCTGGGCCAGTGATGAAATGGAGGACACCAGTGTTAGCTAGGTATTTTACAACAAGGTTTACCGTCTGCACGAGCGTTAAGCACATAACTTACCGAATTACACGACAAGTGTATTCACACAGCCCTCGCACAGCGGTTGGGATCTTTACATTTATTAAATAAATGTCGTTTGATGAGCTGTCGCGTTGAGCCGCCACTACTTCCTAGTGACGTGGAGGTTCACTGCTTCCCGAGCCACATCACTGCTACGGTGTGTCGGAAGGACCAAAAGTCACCCGAACGCGAAAATCAGAGATAACAAAAGGTAACAACAACAACAACAACAACAACAACAACAACAACAACAACAACAATAGAGAGCAAATATGGAAGTGACAGAACATAGTTTCACAGGAGTTAACTCATAAACAAACAATAAATAAGCTGTGGAAATAGTATTATTGTTAAGTCGGGCTAAACGCGGGTATATTTGGGGGATATCATTGGAAAACAAAACAAAATAAAAAATACACAGGACAGTAACAGTAATGTAGTAAGAATAATAATAAAACGCTCATCACATCAACCTGCAGCTTCATAACTCAGTCAAGGGGCTCATCTTTTGTTAATAATGCCTATCCCCTGTTTGAGTATCAAATATATGCAGTCACTGATTATACTGCAATCAAACTAAAACACAACTGCTGAATGCGTCTTTGTGAAATGACGTCAAAAGAAAATACCAATTATTTATTCAATGGGTTTTTATTATTTTACAGTACCCTCTAGTGGCAGTCTGGCGAAATGTTGCACGGTGCACGTACAGGACCCTGATTGTTCCGAAGTGCGATTATTTCTACATGAGGAATACATGTCTCATTCGATAAACACTTTGCTCCAAAACTAATCTTTAATTTACAAAGCACAAACATCACATTTTAACGTACGCTCCCATTTGTGGTAAGGACTCACAACAAAGTAAATACAACTCTAGAAGGTAAAAGTGAAAAGCATGCGTGTGAAAAACAACAAAAAGTTTGAAAGGTCCAGTATTCGGAATTGTGTGGAAACCTGAATCCTCCAGTGCTGTGACATTGAGACTGGGCTGTAGTGAAATAGGACACATCTTATTTACAGCAGGTGCACTTACATAAAATATGTGCTATTTGATTAGGGCTGGAGGTGGTGAGGATGATAATAAAAATGTCAAACGTCAAAGTGCTACAGATGCAAACACTAAATCGTACCGACAACGAAATCGCATTTGCAACTTTTTCCTCGTTGACTGCTGCAGTTTCGAGGTGCTGCCCTGTCGTGTGCTCCGAGGCCTCTAGGTGGCGACACAGAGCTCCTTTGGTGTAAAAACAACATCTCACCTTCATTCTTCAGTCCAAGTGCTGGAGCACGTTTGAGTGACCATGGAGTACGTTCGCCGTCATGTAGTTCAACGTTAATACGGCGTGAATAGTTGAAGAGCTGGACTTTGGTGCGGCTACGAGGACACTCAGTCGAGCCATGGCTGCCCGGGAGGAAGGAGAGGTCCTGCACGGCAAAATCAGGCACCACGGCGGAGCTGGAAGTGTAAACAGCTCGGAGGGCTTCAGGAACGGCTATGTGAAGAGCTGCGTCACCCCCCTGAAACAGGACCATCACAGGGGTTTTTTGTTCAACGTGTGCCGGTTTTGCAACGAAGACGTTCTTCAGTCAAAATTAACAAAGATCTCCGCCATTTACGTCGGCGCGTTTGTAATTTTCGCGGTTTCTTTCCTCATTTCGAGGAGCTCGCAAAGTGACTCGCTGTGGGATTTGCGGACTTTTTTGTCGGGCTTCTCCCAGTCCATCAGCCCTTTATTCAGCATAGGATGTGCATTCTTCTTCCTGACGTTCTACCTGAAGAGGAAAAAGAAGCAGAGCAGTAAATGCTGGCTCTTGTCACTGCCTGCATCGTGTTACCTCGGGGATTTTTTGGTTTTGCGGCTTCTGCAATGGGGAGAGGACCAACAGCAGATGCAAATGGTGGGCAGGTTGTTATTCGTGTTGGGGTGTGTGGGTCTGCTCACACTCATCCCCACTCTCAAACTCAAACACAGTGTTCTCATACTGTTCTTTGCCAGCGTCGTGTGGCTGGTTGCGTTCACAAGTTTGAGCGGGTTGCCCGCCCTGCTCAGACCGCTCTTCGCATGCCTTGCGGGGGTTTGTGGCTCCCTGTTGGGGCTCTGCTTCGACCGCTGCTACCCGTCGAGGGAAGCGCCGAGCGGGATCTCCAGCGCGGAGGAGAAGGTCCCGGTGATCCGGCCGAGGCGGAGGTCCAGCTGTGTCTCTCTGGGGGAAACGTCGACCAGCTATTACGGCAGCTGTAAAATGCCCCGCAGACCGTCGTTACCGTGTATATCCAGAGAACAGGTAAACAACAACAACAACAACAAAACAAGAAACAAATAGGCCTTGCTACAACACGTGCTTCCAAGAGGAGGCTCATTGTCCAGGCTACACAAAGCAGATCAGTTTACTGACTCACAAACACACAAACAAACAAAAACATTCCATCACCACAATGATCAGAGCAGAAAAAGGCACAACAGTGTGAATTATTTCCTTAGATAATCTTCCTAGCCCACTGCTGCACAGCACACACCTATTTACTTTTTTTTGTATTATTTCAGCACAATTGGATATTATGATCCAGGCTAAGATGAAGTCCAATCAAGTCAGATAGTGGTTATCTCAGTTTATGATGTGCATGTAATGGAGGAAGCATCCTGCTGTCAGGATAACATGAGTATTACCAGCAGTGGCCTACAGCCCCACTGGACTGTCAAAACAGAAAGAGGGTGATCACACATGGTTCTTCAGTGCCCGCTTTCTCCTTTCCTTCTCTGTGCACACTCACCTGCCTGTAAAAGTTGGTTTCATCACAACACTTGACAAATGCCAACGTCAGTGTAAAAAAAAAAGCTCTTGACAAACCCATCAGCTCACACACATTGTTCTTGTGTCCTTCAGGCATTTTAGGGGAAAGAAGAAATGATAAGAGAACTAAAAATGTACATCCAGATTGTTATTTCCAGGAGTTGTTTCATGGGTCATTGTGTTTTAGTCTATTAGCAGATTTGCAGTCACACTAGCATACAAGCAGTCAGCAAAAATGGCTTTCACCCACATTTACTTACTTTACACCTTTAAATCCTAACCGACTGTTCATCAGTCAGATGTGTTTTTTTTTAAATTTATAAGTAATTAACATTTTGGCTCAAAAAAATTGCATGTTAGATAAGCTTAGATGTCATTAAGCGTAAAAAGTCTCCCGGGAATGTATTGTTTCACCAGCTTGCGCAATAGTTGCCTGTCTTTAACATCAATGGAGTGAAATATGGTTTACATTTTCAATTTGAATAAATATTTAAAATGAAAAATATATGTATTTTTGTAAATCTGTATTTAAGAAACGAACTGAAACCTACGTTTATTTTTCCAGCTCTAAATAGCTCACAGATTTTCTAAATTGTGTTTCAATTGATATCAAATTCTATTGTTTGGTCGACTGCTCCTTTTCACATTTGAGGAAAAAAAAAAATTAAAAACCAAAACAAATACGGGTTTTGGTGAAATACCATTTCATTAGCTCCCGTGTAGCTGGAGACTTTGTTTATTTGAATTCAGCACATCAAATCTTGCATGAGGCAGTGATATTCCATTCTATGACCTGCAAAGGATGTTCACACCGAGCCAGACAGCAGCTGCTACACAACACCACAGACACACACGGAACAATGCATTTTCCTGCTTATTGAACTTCTAAACAGCAACACATATCTTGTCCCGCACCTCAGCTTGTCGGACGAGCTGCCATGCAAACATTCGCTGTGGAAACTGCACCGCTAACGTCAGTTTCGCAGGCGACACAGCTGATCAGCAGCGCACTGGACAGCATGTAAACATGCAAACGCCACTCGTGACTCATTAGATGCCGGTGTGGTCGTGTGGTCCAATGTTCTTCCACCAGCACACTGCCTGCCAGTGACTTGTAGCTGCAGTGGTTTGTTTACTGTCTTATCTGTTTGTGGCAGCGTGCCAGTGTCTGACTGGCATTTGGACAAGACATGGACACGTCCCTCCAGAAAGACAGAAACGCTATTTTCTGCATGGCTGGTAATATTCAGGATTATATGCGTGGAATAAAATGCAGAGTTTTTCTGTTCATCAGCTGCTCTCGGTCAGCTTGTATCAAATATTAACCTGATGTTATCTGTTCAGTAGTCAGAAATATGGAGACTAAAGGAGAGAGACGGCAGAGATACAGTGTGACTCACTGTGTGTTGAATTAAAGTGTGTGACTTCGCCCGTTGGTGTGTCTGCAGCTGTCAGTTCTATGATGTAGTTAATGCAAACCTGTTCTTCCCGGCGCATGCTGGGGATACATCGTACCGTCTCATATAAGGAGCCACAATACTATCTGTGTACATTTGTCTTATGTGTTGTCATAAAATAACTGTAAATGGCAAATTCTGTTTTATAAAACCACCCGCGGTGCCTTCGCACAGGTTGAGAATTTATCTCAGGTTGTGTGTAACCGGGCATGTGACGGTGTAGCGTGTAACAACAGGGACGGTGGTGGTGTGCGAGAGTACAGCGCGTGTGACCATAGTCAACTCGGATGTCCCCGGGGCCCCAAGCACGATGATCCAGCATCTCCTCTGCTGGCACACTTTCAGCATTGCACCTGTAAATTATTTATCACAGCTCTGTTAATAATTTTATCAGCAGCTTCAGACCTTTTTCGAAGTGGAACTCGACGCCTGTGATCGTTATGAAATGACAACGCAACGGATGTTGTCCGCCTGGGCGGGGCTTAATCTGCTAATCTCAATCTAAACAGAAGCTATGTATGGAAGCAACACAGTGAGACGTTCCACCTCAACATTTACGCTCCTGCAAACACATGCTTTTAATGCTTTACCGGGTAACTTCCAGACGAGTTCAATAAACAACTGCATAGACGATAACTAGTGGAAGAAATGTGTCACTCTTCAGTTAGATTACCATTGTTTGACTTAATTTCATTAAGGAAATATATAATAAGACACTGCTCGTGCAAGATATTTCCCCAGGAAAGACATTGTGGAAAATGAAGAAATTGTGGACATGGCCTATTTTTCTGACCCCTTAATGACATTTCTTTTTTCCTTTTATATTTGTGTTTAAAACTGGTTGAATAATCTGTTGGAGAATATGTGTGTGTGTTTAAACTATATTTTTTTATCATATAATTGTGATTTAAAGAAGTTAAAGTGCTGTATCAGACAATGTGTCCCGACAGAAACAAGGTGTGGCTTCTGTTTCCAGACACCTGAGTTTGCATTATACTGTGATGTGGGTAAGATCAGAAAGGCAGATTTTCGAACCCAGCGTGAAGTTTCTGCTAATTTCTAGGTCTCTCGGTCAGAGGCAGAAAGCTTCCTTCGTCCTTCATCTCAGTGGTACCAAAGAATAAAGTGTGAGATTAAATACAGATGAAATAAAGAAAATGAACCCGAACAACTCACATACGTCACACCGGTGACAGCAAACGCTCATGAGATATTTCACCTCCCCGAGAAAGAATATTATCATCGCACAAGTCCGTTGTGTAATTCCTAGCAAGTGTTCAGTTCTTTTATGATGAGATCCTGGAGGTCGTGATGGACCTGAAGCCCCCACCATCCGGTAGCAGGGTCATCAACAAAAGACGTCGATGCAAAGGCGTGATGTCGCCTAGAATCAGCTGAGTGAACGAACGTGTAGTTGTTTCAACCAACAACAGTTGAATTTCAAAAGTACAGAGATGGAGGCATTGACGTTTTTAAAAACAGTAGCCAAAGAATAATGATTGCCCCCTGGTGGCCAGTCCTAGTATAGGTCGTATATCTTAACAAAAAAAAGATGTTCCATTTTAAGCATAGTTTTTAAATTCAGTTGTTTGCTTTTAATCTGTTGTGTGAAACTATAAAAAGCGGATATCATGTCATGATTGACATCATATGATGTGAGATACATTTCAAAGGGCACCGAAGGACTTGTGTAAGAGAAAGGGGCTTCAGAGACGGTCTTTCCTCAAGACCGTTTCAAATGGTAAAAATAAGTTGCTCCTCAGTAAAACGATGCTTTTGACTCAGAACCTTCATTCCATGATCTCTCCCGGACAGACTCTGGTCACAAATATCTTCAAATTGGAAAATGGTCAATGTCAGTGTCCCTGATTTATTAGCTGCATATTTCTACACTGGAGTTAGCATCCGGTCTTATGATCTGTCATCAGCTATCGTGAAACGTCCTTAATCGACGACCTATTAAAACTTGCTTTCAACTGCTATGGATATCGTGGGTTAAGTTGTTTGTCAGACTTGTGATGAAAACAACTAAACCTCGTTACATTGATATTTTAATTATCACACCATCATTTATCATAATTTATTGTTTCTGATTCTAATGATGAATTCTCATTAGTACGTTTATTACAGAAACTAAAATGATTATCGCCAACCTCCAGTACAGACAATAGTAAAGAGTGTCAATGGTGTAAGTGAATATTTCAGTTCAAATATAGACAAAGAAAAACTTTGCCCTCTCTTGTCCCGGTGGATTGTTGTGGATAGTGAATTCTGATGAAAACTTTCATCTTCCCTGAATTTAAACACAACGTGTATTTTGAACACCACCTTTACAC
>JBBMJM010000019.1:1518097-1532089 GCA_037832705.1 Centriscus cristatus | reverse complement strand
CCCCCCCCCCCCCCCCCCCCCCCCCCCCCCCCCCCCTCCAGTAAATAAGTTAAGCTCACAGCAGCACAGATGCATTATATCGGTATAAGTGGAAATGACTTGTTCAGACAAAACCCCAGTGAGAGGACCCCTGATGTCTCAGGAACCATGGGGGCCTCCTGCCATGACTTTCAAAGATGGAAGAAAGTGCTCCAGTGAGAGACCCATGCATTATTAGCTGACAGTCCCATATAAATAATAAGGTACATAATGCCTATGTGTGAGTGCTTGTGTCTCCACAAGGATGCTCAACAGGTTCACCTCTTGCCGCCGCCTTTCCATTTTGTTCAACAAAGAGCCTGCCTGTGCGAATGACTTCTGTCTGAAAGCTTTGCCTGATCATTCTTTTATGTGCCACTTCCACAGCGTGCACAACATTCGCAGGACCTCATGATAATAGGCTCGTCGGGACACAGAGAAAGGAGCGAGACGCTTGTCAGAGTGGATACATCCCATGTCTGACCCGAGGGAGATGGTTCAGTGCACGACACATCAGTTACAGGACACGGAGAGAACGTTTCTTCCTCCTTCCGTCCTAATGGTTGTCAACTCAGTGAGGGTGTGCGTGTGCTTGTCTCGCTCCGACCTGTACTCATGTGAAATCCATTAGAGGTCGTGAGCGCAAAGAATGGACGGTCAATTGATAAGGCAGGAGGAGAAGTGAGGCAGAGGATGAAAAGACGCTGTACTGTACTCTCCAGATGGACTTGTTAAGCCCAAACGGAGGTAGAGTGGAAAAGGGATGGAGACGTCTCACAGTGTGATTGTACTTCTGAGCCACGGGTTGTAAGTTTTTATTTGGAAACGACAAGAAAATTGAAAACAAGTCTCATGTGTGAGCCAAAACACTTGGAAATGGACGCTTTCATGCTGTCTGCAAAGATTTTTCAAGTACATGTCTGGTAAAAATGTCCTCAGACCACTGCAAAAAAAAAAACCCAGAGGTTGATACCATCGGGATATGATTCCAAAGAGCTTTTTGGCCTTGTACGCTTGTGAATAAGCAACAATCCACTTATTATTTCATATGTTTAAGTCTTTTTTTTTTTTTTTTTACTATTTTTTTAACCCATTTACTTTGTATCACAGTATCTTTCACCAACAAAGCTCACAATGCAGCCTGTTCATTTATTTATCATATTTCTACAGCACAAACTTTGAAAAGGCATTTTTCTGACAGATCAAAACAGCAGCATCCTTTTTCTTTTCAGCACAGAGCACAATTAAATTGTTTTTGTTTGGGTTTTAGCACCAACCATCTACTTTATGCCTGTTTTTTGTGTACAATGTTGTACACTTTTGTTTTTTGCTAGTTATCGCAGTAACTTATGTACCATACTTTGGATTTCTATAAGCAGCAAGTTTCTGATATTTGTTCATGCTACTACAGAGAATTTTGCAAAGGTCTGAGATTATCGATAAACCACAACTACAAACTACTGCATTAATTGCAGTCAGTCCGTCTGTGTTAAGCTGTAGTCTAAAGCTGAATTTAAAGTACATTAAATCAACCTCATATGTAGGGAAGGGTACAGCCTAGCCTTGTGTGCACCTCTCCACAAATGGAAGTGTATATGTAATTTTGTCACCTTGAAAAGAATGAAATAGATCAAGTGCGGGTACTGGGGGTTTCGACATTTGTGGATATGATATTGTATCTCTATGTCCATGTTCATGTAGACTGTTCCACAGGACAGTCAGAGAAATGACGATAAATCATTTGAACACTATGAATAGTGTGTGTGTGTGTGTGTGTGTGTGTGTGTGTGATTGCTGGTATGAACTTCATTTAATACTCATTTCATATTCTTTTATTGTCTAAATGTACATTGTCACGCTGTATGTGTAATAACCCTCCTTCCTGTTTATATTTTATAAATCGGTGGTGAACACACGCCTGACAAACAACAAACCACAATGCGATTAAGGGGCTGGCTGCGATTAGCTGTGCCACCCAAATCAAGTCATTAGGCTCCTCGGCACCTGCACGGTTTCCTCCTATGTAAAGAGCTGTATAAATTAATCACAGTCAGCCTTATGCACTTTGATGCAATTTATAATGCACATTAATGAGGGCTGGCAGCTGAAACTAAAAGGCAGAATGATCACTTACAATTCAAACAAAAATCACAGAGCTAGAACAAAAGTCATTTGCATGCGTCCCCCCCATACCCCCCACCCCCCCTCATGTCTTGCTCTATTTTCATCTTTGTGCGGCTTTGATTCACGCTGTTCTGTCAGAGGCCGAATGAGTGTGAAAAGACTAAATGATCCACACATTGATGCAACACTGTGGCTGTGTCTCACTCGCACATATGAGCTCTAATTGTACATTGTGTGAAGGTATGCGCCACATGATAAACAGCCTTTTCTCCACACCTCATTTCAATCTCAATGTCTTATCAGTTGCCTTTGTTTGGGGGCTGCTTGTTTATTTCACCCCCCCCACCCACCCCCCCCGCCCGACATCGTGCTCAGTTCCCATACCTTTCATTGGTGACATGTTCCCAATGCAAAAATAAAATAGATCTATAGCTAAACATTGTGCTCGCATGAACCATTTGAGCTGACCTTCAGAGGGGCTAATTAAATTTTGGCCGTGTGGAGATGGTATAACTGATTTCATTCTTCATTATGGCCTGTAATGACATTTCTCAGCTGTCAGAGGCATTGCAGGGGGCTCGTGTGTGAAGTTTAGGAGGAATTAACCATGATAGCGTCAGAGGCAGGGAACCTGTGAAGGAGGGGCGGAGAGAATCTTCAAGATGGTGATTCACAGATGATGAAAACAGAATGGTGACAGAATCAGATGGAGGAGTGAGGAGTGGATTCTAGAAAATCGGGGTACAGATATAGAATAAATATCAGATAAGAACAATAAATTAGTGCAATATCTTGTGTGTGATTCATAATCTGACCCGTCGTCACAGTAGTCGATGACTAGTTTGATTTGAGGAAGCCAAAGTGTCACTGGGGGCTGATGTCATACACAAGCTTAGATCAAAGTTACAAATCTGTTTGTAACATTTAAATATAGGCACAAATGTGACATATACTACTAAAGTAAGTGAACTGGCTTGAAGAATTATTATTAATTATTAGAACGTATTATTGAATTGCCTTCTCCAGTTCATTAGGTCCATTGGTGGCGTGAGCTGGAAACTGTCCATTTCCACGTTCCTCTGCTTCCAATGGACCTGCACCAGTAATTCTCCGCGACTCAGGACTCCAATAACAAGTCTGTTCGTTGAAACCGATGGTGGCTTTCTAGGTCATGGGGACCTCATGTCCTCGTCCTACCACTTCATATGAGGCCATCCAAGTGAACCACCAGTGTCTTTGTTAAATATTCATCTCCTGTCAATAATTAAATGCTCATTATTTGAACCTGAAGAGTGCTGTGATTCCAAATTTAATGTGCTTCTAATGCATGGGGCGATCGGCACGCCTATTAGCCCAGCTGCATGATGAAAGGTCGATATGTGCAGTCATACCCATTCTTCTTCAGGTGAAAATACTCCATGTTTCCAATAAAAAATTTACCACCGTTGTCCAGACTTTTTTGAAGTACATCTAAGGTTTTGTCTTCTGTGACTGTACAAGAATTCGAACAAATGTCACAGAATAAAAAAAAAAAAAGAAAAGAAAAAGACGCTTGTTATCTTCCGACCATTTAAATTGATTCCTTTTCTGAAAGCAGGGAACCTTTTCCACGAAGAATCTGCCATGGCGCAGTCAAACACCCACACAGGAGATAATGACACATGAGCCAATTTAGGTGATAAGATACAGTCAGGGGCATGAATATACAAATATACAATAAATATGCAAACAACAAGATCTGACACCCAAGGGCGAAGGGGGCTCACATGATAATAGCATTGTCCTGCAGCTATGCAGTGTGCGAAAACCAGCAGAGCTATCAATTATATGTGGGACGAAGTCGGTGTATCAACAATCTTTTGCCTCTTTCATGAGACTTTTAAATACATAATTTCTTTCTTTGATGTCAGGCATTTTCATTGTTTGTTGTTATTATGATACGCACTAGGACCAACTGAGAATTACCCCAGCTGTTTTTTTTTTTTTTCCCCCACCAAATGTCCTTGTGCCTGTATGCGTGCGCTCACACATGTGTTCTGGAATGGCCCAAGGACCCGTGTGTGATGTAAACACAGGGAAGGGTAAACACACACGCAGCTCGCGGTCTCTATTGTTATTATCCTGTTTGTGTAATTAGTCTTAGAAATCGCTCACATCAAAGGAGCTGTCCCTCGAAATACTTCCGCGCCTCGGCGCCGCTGACGACGAGAACGGGGGGAGGTCGGTGATGATGAGCTCGGTGGGCATCAGAGAACTTGAGCTGGATTTATGCTTATTCATGGCCTGCACACATTTACAAAATTGAACTTTTAAATATAGATAGAAAAAAATATCTTTTAGCATCTTGACTAAAACAATTCACTTTTCATGTGGGTACACTTGAGAATGTGATGCTATTCCTGAATCACATGCACATAGTACACTGCTGACTGCAGACATTTCTGAGCTTCAGTTGCCTTGGAAAGTTTCGAGAATGGTTACTTGGTGTTGCCGGAAAAAGCCACTTGACACATAAAGTCCAATGACAGCTGGTGCCAGGTCCATCGCACCACGTTACCAGAGTAAAACTTCTGGAGAGGTGCACGTGAGGCTACACCATAGGGGGTGCAGACAGTATGGCTCCGATTTGATGCAGAAGCACCAATCAGGGTTTGCTATTAGGCAGCATGGACCGTTCCCTCACAGCGGAAACATGCCTTGGCGTTAGAGGAATCCAGCTCTGTAAGTATAGAAATATCCACAGTACATTAGTACAGCTAATGACCTTTGTGACCGGTGCTAAGTGTACAGATAGGACGGTGAGGGGACCGCATGTGCTGATGCTGCTGCACTCTGAGACGCTGACGTGAACAATGATGGCTTGGCAGCTGAAAGTGATGAGAGACAGAAAGTGTCGGAGGGGGTTTGCACACATTTGATTGACAGTACCAAAGCTGCCGCTGCCATCAATTTCACGGCAATTATTATTTAATGCACATTACTTAAAAGCATATGCAAAATTAAGATTTAGTCACAAAAACACATTTTATATGGTATTTAAAGAATAATATGCATAATATATCGCTTGTTAATATTTATAGGGGAGAAGTTTCAAGGATTTCTTGTCTCGAGCTGGGCCTCTGCTGAAAGCATTGACTACTCTGATCTCAATTAATAACTAGGAAAGTAAAAAGGGAAGAAGCAGCACAAAAGTGGAATAGAAAATACTGCCAATTGGAATTTGCCTCAAACTGAAACTCACATAAATGTACAAAGAACAGACAGGAGTCCTCGAGGGTTTAATTCATAAAAGTGATCAGAAAATGATTGATCGAAAAAAAATCTTCATGAAAATAAGTTTGTATTTATGTGGTTGTTGTATTATGTCTCTGTAACATTTTAAAGCAGAGATGATGGAGAATTTGATCTGTGTACATATTGTTTATGACTTGTGCTGCGCAAACTGAAGTCAAGGAGAGTTTAGTGGCGCCGTGATGTACGTGATGTTTACGTCACCAGTAAAACATTTAAATGAAAGTGTCATGATGGAGAAGTTTGGAGAAGCATATATACTGGATGGATTTGGGGGGGAGGAAAAAAAAAAAGAGAAAAGCAAAGAGATTTTAAAAGAGGAGTCTGTTTGAAATGAAAAAGTTGTTCACATGGCAAACACCTCACCTCTGCTCTCAGCTCTGCCCTCTTGCCCAGGATGCACACAGACAAACGTGACACTTTAAAATAGGAGTCCTCCTGAGCAAAATATGGACTTTAAAGATGTAATATAATGGTAAATAAAAACAAACAAACAAACAGTAGTTTGTAATAGTTATTAATTATCTGCCGTGCCTGGTGCGCTGCTGGAGGATGTGATTGACACTTAGAGATTTGATGGCTTGTCATCTGTGGCACTGAAACCGTGTGTTGATATAATTCAATTATAAATGAGTGCATGAATATTAAATCACTATGGGAGTGCTATCAGGGATTTCAGTGTTGCTTTCCGACATCAACAATTCCACCATTTTAGCCTCCGCTGTTCACTTCCCTCCCCAGCAGGAACACAATGCAAAGCAAGGGAGCTGGAGATGAGAGAGCGTGGGTCAGGTGGTGGCGTCCAGGTTGACTGTCACCAGAAGAACCACGGGGGTTAAAACCAGATTAGAAGAGGACAAGGACATGGGTTATGAGATAAAATAAATGTGCTTAGTTTATTTTCTGGCAACCCCCCGAGGGAGCAAGACCATGAACTGACAGGCCCTGTGTAATTCTTGACAGAGGAAAACTTTGTATACAGACAGTCTCAGCAACATGTTATTAAAAAGATGAGCATGGCCATGGAAAATAAATAAATAAAGAAAAAAATACTGATTAAATTTTAAGCAGCCGGCGGGCCGATAGTTTGCCTGAGGCATATTTGTCAGTTTCAAAGGGTGTTTTTATTAATTTTGTATTTTGCATTTTGTTAGTGGAAAGAGCTTACTCCACTGGGAGCGCCACAAGCTATAGCCAGCAGAGCCTATAGCAGGGAGAAAGGAGACGCAGAGCATGTCAAGCAGATCCCGCGCACTTCGAGAAAGAAATCAGCCCGAGATCACGAGCGAAACCCCGAGACCCCCCACCCGCTGCCAAAAACACACACAAGTAGGCTCACAAAGGAGAAATGTGTTCAGAATGTATACACTCCATTAAACCATTCTTATATCAAACTGGCTGCAATGGTCTGCATGACATTTACTTCACCAGCTGGCTTTTAGTTGTGTCAATTAACATATTTAAAAGAAAAGAGAAAAAAATTGATAAAAATGGTCCATGCTTGATATTTAACAATAATTCAGATTCCTAAAGGAGCAAACAAAAGACAGCGTAAAGTTCATATAGTTGTACGACTGAGTGACTCAGCGCTTCATTATGCATCGTCTCTAAACTACTGCTGTGATGGCCCCTTAGGGCCCCTGAGGACCAAACACATACAAAAGCAAAAACAAAACATGACAGTGAAAAGTAAGAATATGACACGTAAGCGCTTCAGAACAAAAAAAAGAGAACGATTTGATTTCCAGTATGTTCTCCCAGAAGCTCTTTCTTACACTGTCCTCCAACTAAACACAAACCCACTGGTTGTTTTCCAGGCAGCAGATTATGATTCCTTTTAACACTGGAAAAGTAGACACCCTCAAGTGGTTGTATATATAAAAAAAAGACATTTCCTGACTTATGTTTTGTGTGTGGTAATCGTGCTGATTTTCAATAATGATGTGTACTTTTACTCCTTTTCACCAAGGAGAAAACTCGAGAAAACCTCGAACACAGGTCGTCTGGTTTGGACGTGTTTTTTTTTTTGTTTTTTTTTTTCCACAGACTCATTGGCTCAGCTATGATTCCCTGCAGGCATCTTATGGTTGGTGCTATAGCGTTCTCGCTCAGTACTGCACTACTTACAATCTCTTTAGACTCTTTGAGTCATTTTAAGCACAATACATGAAAAAATAATGCAGTTATCCTTAAGGTTTGGACTCAAGTTGATGCTCATCTCCATACACCCAACACACACTACATGAATAACATAACATATACTGGCGCTTACCTCTAGTATCACAGTACTGAAACTATAAAAAGATAGATACAAAGATCTAGGTTGTGGCAACAAGCAACAGACGTTTAGTTCAAGGGGCGGCACCAATGGGTAGATAATACCACTTTACACTATTACACTACAAGGTGATGTCATAAGAGAAATGAGTCAGAGGAAGAACTTATTTCGAGTTTGATGGGGAGATGGTGATGGAATGGAAATGATCCTTTGTTGGTCTTTGAAAGTGGTTTCCTGTTGACGCCAAAGTTGACTCAAACGATGGCCCTTCATCAGCTGCACCGTCTGTGTTCCGTACAGGACCACTCCCACAGACCCATGTGACTGGTCCAGACAGAATGTTTATGTTGTTAAAGATCTAACAGTCCATGTGCAGACAGACCTACAAAGACCATCAACGTTCCTTACATTTCCAGGCTACCACCCCTGTGGACAATGCTGAGGTGTTTCTATTGCTTCCATGAGCAGAATCCCATTGCATAAAAACTTGTAGAGAGAAAATTGTATCAATGGAATAATGGCTAAAAAGCAAAAACTTCAAATGAGAGAAAGTTTGAATTGCACAAATTCCAGGCAGACGGTATCAAACAGCATTGAGCGCTGAGCAGCCAAGGCTGCCCTCAGGCTATAATTTGCAGAAGTTTCACCTGCTTGCTGAAACGGTGAAGACAAAGCTGTGTGTGTGTGTGTGTGTGTGTGTGTGTGTGTGTGATTCACATGAAACAATTTTACAGAAGATTGTCAACATTTGGTCCAGGAAAAAAAAAAAAACCCTCCACATCCCACAAACAGCTTTAATCATCTTGAAAAAGAAGTAGCCGTTGAAGCATTTGATGACTATTAGCAACGTGTGTTCCTTCTTCAGAATCACCTTTCATTTGAAAATACCCATAAAGCTTTTGTGTCAAATCAATCAGCCAGAGTAGTTTGAAGTGTGCTACTTTGTTGTGTAAAGGTGACAGAGTTAATTAGGTGATAGGAAGGTGACTGATGCTATGTATATACAGCATATATGACAGGGAGAGAAGCCAAGTGGGCTGCTAATCATGCCCTCCACCCCCGTACTCGTGCGTTCATCTCCAACCATGTGCTTTTGAAGTCAAGGCTGTCAGGAGCTCTGTGACATGCACTCCGATTTATTGGATTTCGTAGAGAAACCATGCTTTGTTTATTAAGGCTGATTTTGAATAAATCTGGAATAAAACACTAAATTACACATAAGTGATGCGTTCAAAGAAGCTCGCCGCAAATAGTCGAGGCCTGCTGACTTTTTTATCCTCTCCCGGGTAAATTAGTCCATGTCTCTCACAACAGGAGGGGAGCATCAACTGCACATTCATCTGCAGATGTGAAAGGCAAACACTGATATTGGTAAAAAGAAAAAAAAAAGACAACCAAAAATCCATTCCATTGATTATAGATGGTTGATTGGGTGTTATATACACCAACATGAAAATGGGAACAAGGGGGTTATATTAGTAGTAAATCGGTTTTCATCAATATTTACTCACACATACTCCAAAAAGACGTAACTCATAAGGTAATTATGCTGCTTAGTGCAAAGTATCGTAAGATAAAGTGAGGACATGTGGAGAGCTTGTGACACTGGCAGCTCACAAACCAGCCAAATCCACTTTACTCCACAATGCTTCGCCTAACTTTGATCACGTTCTTAATATCTATATTTTGGTTGTAAAAAAAGATCACATGACACTCACTCCTGTGTTTGCACAGAAAATAGAACCAAAATTTTAAAAAAAATGTCATCGGAACCTGATGGCGTTCTTCTAGTTACCGCGGTAACAACATCCACTCATCTTTCAGTCGATTTCGCTTGAAGTGAACAAAGAAAAACACGGATAAGTGGGAAAACCTGGACACAGCGGTGGGATTCAGTTCAACTATTGGGTTTATTCTATGTGGTGATTATGCTAGCCTACACACACACACACACACACACACACACACACACACACACAGACACAATGTTCTCCACACATTGACACTTAACTTTCATTGCACATACAGTTGTCGGGTGAAAACATCAATTGCCCCCAGGTATGGGTATCTATCAGTTTTCCCAGGTAGACTGATGACTGGTCTTGTTCTTCCACCCAGGGAATGATAAGAAAAATACATCATTAAATAACATTCCAGCACAACATAATTTATAATGTTTTTCCACTCTGACGTTACTCACAGAATAGTAAAAAATGTTTTAATAAGCTGCATGGACAAATTTGATGGTTCTACACAAAAAGGTCCAATATGACATCCAGTTTATTTAATGTCTTTTACACACATGCACACACCCCTCAATGCTCATCCCTTTGTATCCCTTTAATAACAAATGTATTTCTATTCATTGTGCTGAATGACTTGTAACTTAGCTTATCGTTGTGTGTCGTCAAAGACGCACACAGCTTGATAATAGCTACAGATTGCTTGCAGAGATTAGTTAATTGGTCACAGGCTGAGATCCAAACCCAAATCATAGCAAGCAATTAAGATCAAACCTCAAACCTCAGATGATTATGAATTAATGAAGACGGCATTAATGAATTGTTAATGAAAGAGAATGACAGTCCCGATATGGTTTGTGGTTGTGATGGGAATATGTTCAGCCATCAAACGTGTTTGATTTCTCTTTTTCACTCAGGTGCCTAAACTGCTATGACGAAAACAGGTTGACGGACAAACAAGTGACAGACTAAGTATAAGGCCTCATGTGTTTAACAATTTTATTTTCAGCAACATAAGTGTCGAAATGATACCCTGAATGTAACAAAGGATGCAAATGGATGCAAACTTGAATGTTGTGGTTATGACTAACAGTCAAAACCTTTCTTTTGGTCCTTTTGTGTCGTATTATTGATGCGAACTGGAAAAAACACGGACACACAAAACCACACACCTCACGTTTAATGTTGATCTTGTTCTTGTAGGATCCCTGGTGAACATAAGGGAGTTTGTGAACATGTCGGAGGGGCACGTGTGTCTCCCAAAGCCTTTTCACTGTCTGTCAAACTCCCATGCCACCATTTGCTGTAGGACATAAGATCGCGGACCCATTAAGTGCAGATGCACCTCAGAGGTGAGGGGAATACATCACAGGCACATTAGAGAACGGGAACTGTTGTCGAACTCTCACAAATAGTGAGTGAGTCAAATAGACAAACCACACACACACAAGGATGATTCCGCGGAACCATCAAAGTCCAAACAATTTCATCCATCACGACGTAAACATGAAATGTTTTTCTTCATTTCACCAGTTAATTCTAAGCTGCAGCTTATTCAGATGTGTGTTTTATTCACTCTGTGTTGCTGGACGGGGGGAATTCTAAACTGGATTCCATTAACTTTATATTGCTGCTCAATCTTTGGTGTTGTGAGCATCAGTGCCGTGGCCTGCTTGTCTTTTAGGAGGTTCTGCTTCAGTGCTCTTGGATAGAACATGACAGTTACATTAATGTCTCCATGTAAATTGCTGTCCATGTGTAGGAAACAAGCTAAAGGGGGAAAAAAAGAAAGAAGAAAACATGGAACATTCATTGCCCCCCATGACAGGAGGAATTACAACTACATTCATTGTGGCGAGCCCCAAATGGCCACGTCTTTTACAATGTGCATCAATTTCACTTAGGATCCACCGAGGAAGATGGACAGCTGTGAAAATGAAATGAAAAGCAAAAACACCAATGCAATGTTTTTTTTTTTTGCTTGAATTTTTTTGAGCCAGGAAATAGGTAGAAAAAAACATATAAAAAGAGAAGTGCCCAAGCTCTTTAGATTGGTAACCTCAAGTACTTACTTTTTAAAATAAATTGATTCCCAACACCATGCCCATGTCAAAATCATACTCATAAAATGAAAAATGTTGATGTTATAATGTAGAGTGTGTGTGTGTGTGTGTGTGTGTGTCCGTCCATACGTGTGTGTTCTCAGGCTAGTGGTACACTGGTGGAGATCATAGGCTTTTCTGCAGTGTTACAGCTCACTTGAAAGAACATCTGACAAAAAGTTGTGTCCACACGATGTCCCGAGGACACGTCCTCAGAGCGTCTCGTTCAGGCTCCTCTGACTTCACAGAGTGAAGACAGGGGACCTCATTCCGTGTGTCTCTCACTGTAAAGAAAAGAAATGAGGCGAGAGGTGAGTACCATGTGCATCTCACTGAAGCGGCAAAGCAGTTCATCTGTGTGTGGCTGTTTGGTGTACGATTATTTTGCAGAAAAATGACAAGACAATCTCTTCTTCGTCCAACTAAATTTGCAAAATAAATGAAACAAATTCAAATTAATGTGCTGTATAATATCTTCTCAGAATCGGAACAGATTTGTTCCAGGATTATGGTTTCTAACCCTGCCACCCTAGTTTGAAGTATCACAGTTTCAGTGCGGTGAAGAGCCGGCATGTCAAGAATAAGTGATATTTCTATTATTAAGCAATTGCTTAAGCTCCTCTTAAAGGGATCCGAACAATATTCTTTTTAGTTTGTGCAATCCATCATGATAATTAATGGCACTAGCTTGTCCTGGGGCATAAATCCGGCAGCATTGTGACACAGCATTTAATTGCAACATGGTTCTAATTGAAAGGATCCCCTGGAAAAAAAGAAAAGAAAAAAGTGGGATGTCTCCCCAGCTGTAACAGGGTTAAAAAACTTAATTAATTATGAGGCACCTCCCTCCCGCTTTATTTTGAGTCACTGCTGTTCCTGCTTCAGTGAGCTGATGACATTTTCAGCCTCCCTTTCATCCTTCAGAGAAATGAATGGCATGGCAAGACCGTTATCAAATGAGCTGTAGAGCCAGCCAGTGAATATGTCATTGAGTGTGACTGCTCTCTGAGTGAATTGTGATTTATCTGTATGACTCCCTCGTCATGTTAACGGACTCGCTCGTCGGTGCCCGGTACCCGGGAGCTGGTCGCTGACAGGCTCAGTACATCATTTAAGGGGGATCTCTAGCTGAAGAGTCAGCTAATGTAGCCGCGGGATGCACAGGAATAACAGAATATCCGAGACTCTTTCAGCACATTGTTTTTGTGATGAAGCAACATTGAGAAAAAAAGTGTATGGTGGCAGAAGAAGAAGAAGAAGAACAAAACCTGCTAGTTTTTTGAGAGAATTATTTTCTTGTTGAATGCCATTTCTGGATTATGTTGTTTATTATTGATAATGACCTATGTAGTAAATGTGTTTTGACCACTTTTGAATGATGACAAACAGCTTAGATAAGATGATGCTATACTCCACAGCACTGTGAAACAGGAATACAAAACAGGACATCACTACAAATTTAAAAAGAAAACATGGTCTGGCGTTGAAACAGGCCTCCTCGTCAGCCTGTTGTTCTGAACAATAACATGTTTGCAAATGAATAAAATGAATCCAAAAACTGTTATGTACGAGACATTTTATGAGGAAAGTTTTTCCCATAAATGTTAAACACGTGGGGCCCTATTTAGTTGCACAAGTCACCAGCTGAAATGGTTGTACTTACTGTGTGAATTAGTCATGGGTGTGTTTTGGGTGTCAGTCAGTCAGCCAGTCGGAGTCTCCTCTCATTCCCTTAAACGTGACGCGATACAACACAGAATGGACCACTTCATGGGAATTAGAGGGACAGCACTTGACTGGTTCAGATCCTATTTATCAGACTGGCTTCAGTTTGACCATTAATCAGGAAATCTCCTTGGACACCTATGTTAGCTGTGGAGTACCCCAGGGGTCTGTGCTCAGACCATTTACTTTGTGTATGCTCCCCTTAGGTGACGTGATTAGAAAACACTCCGACACACAAGTGCATTCGTCAATTAAACCTAATGAACCTCTCTCCCGGTGATTCTGTGCCTTCTAATACCTGCTGATCCTGGGACGACACACCCACCCAACACTACCATAATTCATGTGACAACTTCCTCATCTCTAGCTGCCATCATTCGTTGGACATACATGGACTGACATGCACTGTCTGACTTTTTAGAAGCTTTTAGAAGCTGAATCTTTTTGTTTATCTTTGTCTGTCATTGTCTTCCAACACCTTTTGCTGGTCTGTCTGTCCCAGAGACAGGGGGAAGTTTCTGCTGTTTTTTCCTCCTTGTTATAAGGACAGGGGGTGTAGTATTGTGATGAGCATTGAGTCCAACTGTATTGTGATGAAACAGAAGAAGCAGAGAAAGATGTTTGCCTACATTTGAGGAGTCGTGGCGACTCCAGTAGGAGTTCTTTACAACATTTAACCGTTTAGATTCTTGTATAAACAAGCAGATCCTCT
>JBBMJM010000019.1:1476147-1490194 GCA_037832705.1 Centriscus cristatus | reverse complement strand
CCCCCACCCCCACCCCGCCCCCAGTGGCTGTCATCCAGTGAATGATTACCATTTATCGTCAGTCTGTGTGTCATAAGTCGGCAATGATAGTGTCACTTCTACTGATGTGTTCATCTTTTTGAGCCAGTGACAGTTCTTCCCTCCTCTCAGCTTCAGAAACAAGTTTTCACCTCCTCAATCCAACAGACAGAAAAGACAAGTGTTATTAAAACGTGTTCTACATTCAGCAAAACAGGTGATGGTGAAAACACGGTGAACACCCGCCAATAAGCTCATCCTAATGTCAATCCTGTTGTTAATAAACATTATGACTAATACTGGGCTTATATTGAATTGTATTTCTGATAAGATAACACAATACTTGATTGTCCATTTCCAGAGTCACGGCAGCAAAGTTGTTCTGAAAAACATAAAAGTATAGTTTAGTATATAAGTATCAATTTTTTTTAAACAAAAGAATATTATTAAGTGGTCTTTAATTATCATCAGCATTTAAGACTTAAAATGAATATTCTGTTGTGAAACAAACAAACAAAAGCAGATGATGAGTACTGAGCAGTCGACGTGTGTCTGTTGATTCAAGTTTTGTTTAATTCAGAAGTCATTTCTGCCGAAGACTCTTTGTCGACCTTGAGGAGACGATGATACGGGACGTGCACGAGTTCAGGCTGTTGGCTGAGGGTCCAGTACCACGGATCGCCAGAAGATGGTACTCTACTGTGGGCTTACGTAGGGAGATGGTGGTCTGGTTCTAAAATAATAATAATTAAAAAGGTTGTGTTATCACTGAAAACGATCACAGGATTGTTAGAAAAAAAGAAAGTGTTTGCAGGTCGATTTATGTATCTCTGTATTATGACTTAATGCTTTAAATGTACATATACAGTATCTCTAGGCACCTATGGGGGCCTGTGCTTTTTACTGATGCCACAGGGTCCAGTTCCCTGCTTGGCCTTGCCAACATCATGGAGGTTACTTTAGTGGCTGATAGAAAAGATGATTGCCATCACAAAGCGGACAACAATGCAGCCTGGCGCTTTGTTTCCTCTGTTTTCAAAAGCATTTGTTCTTCGATAAGGTGACGGAAACTGTTTGCAACATGCTGGTGGGAAACCTATGAAAAAGAATACTCTTTCTATCAATTGTGTTGTCCTTATCCCCCGGTGGCGTTCGCTGGGTGTGGGAGTAGGCAGCATTCTGGGCACTGCCGCTCCGAGATAGCATTCACAGAGCAGAGCACAAGGAACGGAGTGCATTCAGCTCGGGGGGAACCAGGGGCCTCACACCGCAGAATGGAACACAGGGATGGACAATGTACACTATCTTTGGTTCCGACACAAAGAATCAAGGCAAGATTTTATTGTTATGGTTTGGCAGCTCTTGTTTGCAGACTCTGTCAGGCTGAACCTGCTGCCACAGTCTCGTTTCTTTTACATATATCACATTTTATTTTGTCAATTAGGCAACAGTACCGCTTGTCACCACCCGTCACCTTCGTCCAGCTACGATCTTCTTTGATAACTTCTGTCCAGGAATTGGGACCAGTCCCATTAGGGATTTGTAAAAACCTTCGTGTGTGAGTGTTAAAATAAAAATGTGAATATTTCGCAGTATTTTTTGAAACAAATGGGTCATTAAATGGTGAAAATGCTATTTAAAATAATCAGGGAAGTACAAGCAGAAAGCAGCGCATTGTTGATCACTGAAATAACTGATTCTTGTTAATAACCGGCGTGTCCGTGTACTGAATTGTAATCATTCAGTGTTGGAGATCATCACATGATGTGGAAGTCTAGATGTTTTAATAGGAGCTGGATCCACTGCTGCCACCCACAGAGCTGACACATTGCACATTGGGTAAATTAGTATTATGATATTAAGGGATAAATAGCCGTTCCACATAATTAATCCAGCACATCACAGGGGGATATGACACCATGAGCCCAATAGATCAAGGACCACAGATCAAAAGCACCACCACTGTTAGCATACTACACAGACAAGAAGAAGGTTTCTTATTTATTTCTGTGTACAGATGGCCTGTGAACTAATGACTAAAGAATTCAGCAATATGCACAAATTTGCTTATTGGCTGTCGGCAGACTGATGCTACATAGCCGGGCCGACCGATAAGCATGTCTAATTGGGCTTTTGAGTTTCAAAACAGTTAAAAGTACTTGTTTGTGAAAAACATTTTCTGTCATTTGCATAATGAATGATGAACGCGTGTGTTCTGAGTTGAGAATTCAACTGCCATTTGTAGTTCAGCTGGTAATGATCAATATGACAACGGGATCGATATGTTAACTAGAAAGCTGTTTATTTCTCATATTTCTTTTTTCCCCCCTCTGAGGGTTCAGACTCGTCGCTGCAGAGGCATTGATTGTTTTCTCCGTCCCACAGCTCCGGACAGGTGTATGAGACAGGAAGGGATTTGTTTCAGTCAACGCTTATCAATATTCATCTGCATCTCTGCTCAATTGAACTGTTACTCAACATTGCACTTGACATCTCACAGCTCTGTGATTTTCTTTTTCTTGACATTCTTCTACTGTGATTTCATTTCGGTATATGGTTTCTACTTTATTTTCTGTATGTCTTTGTTTTATCAACTTGCATTCACAACTCAACTTTCGTCATATTGCACATTTCATACAAACTTGCTGCGCCAAATCGCTTAATATAGCAGATGCTCATTACTAAATGCAACAGTAAAAACAACAAAAAAAAAATAAGTTTGTTTTTGTATTAAAAAAAGATTTCTTTCTCGAGTAATGGTGAGATGGTTCTAACTTCAAGTCGCGTTCTTCACTGTGCTGACAGGAGAACAGCCTTGTATTTATTTAACACATTGGCATCACTCTAAAAAATGCCCATGTTCTGCCAAGTTGACCACATATTCACTGTTTACTGACGGCTGGCACTCATGTGGTTTTTGCATACGCTCTCCTTTCCCACTTATTTCATCTGCGGTCCCCGGGCTTTCTTTTCACATCTGCATCGCTGGTGCTGCCATCGCAGCGTAAATTTTTCAAGCAAAGAAAAGGCATTTGTATGAAATAATAATGACCATTTCAGACATTTATATTTTCTGCCTCTGACTGTCCTTCTTTTCCTCTGTCCACCACAATATGTCCGACCACTAAATTTCCTTGGAATTGTTTTCTTTGCGTGTGTGTGTGTGTGTGTGTGTGACTGAGCCTCACCCACCATGAACCCTGATATTTCCGTTTTTAACTCCTCTGCATCGTTTTCATTAGAAATGACTCAAGCAACTTACTGAATTGAGTAAAATCTTCAACGAGCGCTTTCCTGTGTTGAGATTCACTCAAAGGCATCAAGTGCGGCATTTAAAAAAAAAATACTTGTATTCACCTGAGACCTGCAGGCGGCGTGCCTTTGTTTGATTTCGTTCTTAAAATGCCACATTTCCCTTGGTTTATTAAAGCCTGCATTGTGGAAAATTCTGTCAGATTACATCTGGGTAAATGATGTACACGTCTTGTGGCGTAGAACCTCTTTGAACGAGCCACTGTTTGTTTTGTCGCTGTTCCTTTGTGTCGGCACGCCTACAGTCTCGGCAGAGTGTGCGTGTCACAAAGCATTAGGAAGTATGAGATTCAGGATGTTCTATTTAATCTCCTTGACTTCCCCAGTTAGCGGAGGAGCCAAGCATGCAGCGGCGGAGGGAGTCCCACCATCCTGTAGAGCAGCGCTGGCTGACATGATATTTGCCTGAGGGGCCTGCACTCACTCGCTCTCTGGCATCGTACGCGAGCATGTGAAACAATAAGGAACCAGTCAGCCGACACGCACACTAAGTTGCAGTCACTTTGAATGACAACAGAGCATGAGAGAAGCAGCGGCAGCCGCAGGCCGCCAGGGACCGACTGCATGCCGATTTTTTTCTTTTTTTCCCCTCAGCAGATGGAAATATCAACGTGCATTAGATGGATCAGATCAGTCAGGGTTTTCCTGCGCTGTGTCGTTGTCGTTCTGCAGTTCTCTGCAGGTCACGTCGTGCAGTAAAACAAATAATTGTTCGGTCTTGTTCATTGTGAAAGCAGCGAGGAAAGCACAGTGGTCACTTTGATTTCCCAGAGTGCTGCTGTGGCCTGGGGTTAAATAGGAGCAGATGCTCCCTCAGACAGACGGGAGGAGTGACCCCCCCCCCACACCCCCGCCCCTCCCAGCTTCAGCTCCAGACGCTTGTCAAGCCTCCCAGTTCAGTTTTCCTCCCCGTGTAATAATGATCCATGGCGAGACAGCACGTTTGACCCCCATCACCCCAAATAGCATAGGAATTACAATCAGAGCCGTTCCATAGATTGACCTGATTTGGTGCTCAGCTGATGAGAATGTTCTACTGCTCTGTGTCAGTGTCACGTCGACAGTTTCCTGTTTATCGCTAGTTTCGGAGTCAGGTTACGGACGGCAGTAGAAGTAGGACTGAGATTGACAAATGCCACTTTTCCACTGCACGACCTCACCTGACCTGACTTGACTTGGCTTTTTTCGTGTTTCTATTCAGGACAGAACCTGGTCCTCGGTGCACTTTTCGGTTCCTCCCCCGGTGAGATTGAGGGACATCCCAACCGTCGACACATGACTCTACCGTCATTAACCAGCAATAGAGAAAATTCAGAAAGATGCAGAAGTCCAGCAAGTTTCGTCTCTCTCCGCAAACGGCGCTGCGGGTTTCTTCTCCATGTCCTACGTTCTTCATGTGTTCACCTCACGTGTAAAATTCTGCCAGAGCAGTTTCACGTGACGTCAACATTCACCTCGAGGAGGCAGTGGATTGTAATGGAAATGGAAATGGTGGAAGGGTGACATGAGGCCACCGTGTGCTCAGGAATGTGCCACACCGTACATACTGTACATGTCAGGGGTTTTAAAAAAGTGCCTTTAAAAAACAAACAAACAATTAACCCGCTTAATTAACCCATCATTTGCCAAAGAAACAAGGCAAGTTCACATGTTTTCCCCCCAATCAACATTTCCAGTGGTCTGTGTTCTCGGCTGCTCTCTGCAGGTAAAGAGGCCCTCTCCAAAGGGTCATGTGACTCTTTCTGGCTGTGCTCTTGTGCATCTCTGGGGTACATGAGCCTCTTCGGCATCCGCCACTTCTCTTATTAGCACATGCCATGCTGCTAGTTGCTGTGGTTGAATCCAGAGCATGTCAGGAGCCATGTCTAGGACCCACTTAAAATGACAAGATGAGAATGAGGGCCAGGGGCTGGCATATGGTGCTGATTAGCAGTCAGGTTTATAGGGGTTCTCCATCGGCGGGACATAATCAGATCTTCTCCGAGCATCCTGCTCACTGAACATGCACACCGGTTCCCCAGAGATCCCATCAGTCTGAGGAGTAGATTTTGTATTATTTCAAAACAACCTTTTAACAGCCTTTTCTAAGAGGAAAATAAGACGTCGTCTTTTAACTGGGTCATATTTTGCAGATACAAATATGTTTGATGCATTCCCTTGTAAACAGGTCTTTTGGAATTAATGAAAATGAAAAGCAAATTCTCCGGCTCACCCTCGGGGACCTTGTCAAACGTTGATGGATTTCCGTGTGCACTGACAAGTAAAAACTAATATCTTGAAAGTAAGAAATCACAAAACTATTCTACATATTAATGGGTGAATTCAAACCGTCGGAGCCTGCAGTGGATGCACCTCCCTGCCCACCAGGCGCAGAGCACAACTCCCCTCAAACAAAACTTTCAGAGCCACAGTCGAGGCAGCAACATCTGGCTCTTCGTGTAGGCACTTATTAGGATCAAATTAAGTAGAAACGAATGGGATGATACATGACAGGGTGCAGATGTTTGGAGCTGCGGTGTGAAAATCTGAGGGCAGAAAACAGCTTAATGAATTCTGTGTCTTACAGCAGGGGTGAGGCTCCGGGTTCACAGGTTACAAAAAAAAAAAAGAAAAGAAAAGGAGAGAGAGGAAAAGAAAAAGCTAATTAAATCCCGAGGCAGGCACACACAAGAAAATAAATGTTTGTTGCTTGTCGCTCCTCTGATTTAACCGTGGCACGCCGAGGGACATTGTTATGATTCGCAATTAATCAAGCAGCACAGGGAGGGTTAATTAAGGGGTTTGCTCTTTTGTGATATACGAGCATGTTCACATCTGCTATGGTCAGAAAACATACAGACATGTGGAGTGTACGACCAGACATTTCAGACATTCACAAACCATTCCAACACTAACTCTGACGTACATGGACTCAGAGCCATGTGCAGTCTGTGGGCGGGGCTTAACAGGGCGACTACGGTGGTTACGTACGCAACAACGACGGCTGCGGCTGACGAAGAGCGGGTGGTTTGAATCGTCCTCGTGTTGGTTGCTCATCGATAGAATCCATCTTTCTCGATGTGGCTGTGGATTTCGAGGCTCCTTATCTGAAGGATGCAAGATGTGGATTGATGGTTACTTTCCATCAATTTCAGTCAATGTTTTAACAAATTGATCAAACAGACATCAATGTGATATTCAATCCCACATATTTAATACCTTTTCCATCCCTTTATGTAAAATCACAACACTACCAGTAACGTCTTCTCAGAGCTCTTACAGAAACACACAAATCATCCTTTGGCCTTACTAACCAACCAACTGTAATGTAACCATTCCCACGTCAAATTTCATGGCCAGTGACATGCATATAAAGTCCTCAGGACAAGGCAGGACTAGGTGGAGACTATTTTATGTGACTTAGAAATATTAACGTTCTCTCTGTGTGCTCCACACCCACAGACACAAATGGAAAGTATAATACAATCTTTGTAGCAACTTTGCCAGTCAGAGTTACACTGTTCAGTTGATAGCGGGTTTCTCATGAGTCATAATACCGAAAAGAAGAGTGGGAAAATCCATTTGAACAGAAATGATGTCACCGCAAATTGTAACTGGACTTTTACTATTGTTGAATCACAATTCTGAATTATTTCCCTGGGATCTATTATTGCAGTTTATGTTCCTTCTGTGATGTGGTCGCTTCTCATCTACATCACTGGAGTCTCTGCTCCCTCATAAATAGTTCGTCACCGAGCTCCAACGCTGAACGGCCAAGTCGACTTTACACATTTTCGCCCACAGAATCTTTCCGGGTGTTTTCCATCTGCTGATATGTTGCCTGTTGTGCGTTGTAGTTTGTGTGCAGTTGTGGATTACAAGCCTGCAACCAATGTGTTGATTATTTCGGCAAATAAAGAGACATATTTGGTCACTTTGTGTGATATTATGGAGTTATAATTTTTTACAGACTGCACAGCAGCCCAGTATCGGCATACGTGAAGATCTTGTGTCCTGATCACGCTAAGCCAATAGATGGCGCTGCAAACTACAGACAATGGGTACAAACGTTTTTTTGTGTTGTTTTGTGTTGACACATGGAAACGGGACCGGAAGTTTTCCATACACGCAGAATCATGTCCAGAAATGCATGATTCCACACAAATCCAGTGAATATGCTGTAGTACATATGTCAGGCCTGTAGGCGGTGCTGTAATGGTCACAGGTAGAACGAAGAATATGAACCAACTGAAAGGGGATTTTTGTGTGGATGGACAAAAAGACCAACAGGCAGCTAATGCAGAACCAGGTTGGGAACCACTGGCATTGGGACTGATAGCATTGTCACAATGAATGTTTGTCTTATTGACGGTGCACAAACGTGATACCTCACTTCTTCAGTGGACAGTCTGTGACAGAAGTAAATCTAATTAAATGAAATAGACTGTCATGTTCACATCGTAACAGTCATAATCATGAGATTCATGTCGACAATGACCGCCTGAAGACAAATGTGCTGACAAATGATTTGCTGTTGATTCTCCAGCTTAATTTGTTGTCTTCCAGCCCCTGAAGTTTCCGGCTTGGATTTTCAGTAAAGAGGTTTAGAGTGGAGGTCAGAGTCGCTGCCAACTTGTGTGGGATTTTAAGACTAAAACTTGAATTGCTTCAGTCAGTTGCAGCAACATTTTTTTGTCCCTGTTTTGTAGTTTTTTTACAGCTCTCACTTGACAATAATCATAGTGAGGCGTTAAGATCAAGAAGAACAGACGATTTTAAAATGACAAAGCATTATTAAATGACTAAAAAATAAAAATTAAAAATAAAATGTAATTGTTTTATTAAATTAAATTAAATTAGTAACACAATTGTACATTTAAATTGGATATGATTGTGCACATCTTTTTATTTTTTTAATGATTGTGCATCTAAATTAAATATATCACCATATAATATATTCACAACTCCACCTTCACCAGGCGACTGTTCTCGCAGTCCATCTTTGTCCGAACTAGTCAAATTTCATCTTGAACCAGTTAGCGTCAGAGCATTCAATGATGGATTAAAATCACAAGCATTTGTAGCAGTCGTCTCCTGTCATTATCCAATAGAAGAACTTTCAGATTAGATTTATGCTGCATTCCCAGGGTTTTTCCGCATAACGGGGATTTGAGGCTTGTCATGGCTTCATTTGGGGTTTCAGTGACACAGCAGGAAGAAGATAAAAAGGCGGAGCCGGGGGGGCATTAGCATGAAGGGTGTGTGTGTGTGTGTGTGGGGGGGGGGAATCACAGCGCATTAAAAACAAATCTACTGGGGGATCCAGCAGCTTAAGTGAGCCAAGACGATTAAAGGGTCAGTGGTCATCGTCTGCAGGTTGAACATACCTGATGCCACTCACCTTGGTCCGCTGGAGGCGTTGCCAAAACCAATCTCTCAAAATCAACAACATACACAGGAGACACAGTGAAGGTCAAGACAAGGTGACGGGGATAACGGTTCGCCCACGAGATGTCTTCCACGAAACACTCTTAAGAAGTATTTTTGTTTAGGTTGTCCAGCTCTCAACTTAGATGTTGTAGTATTGAGAGATTTTTTGGGGAACATCGTCTACCTGTTTTGTGTTTAGTAATTCATAACATCCTATATTTTCTGGGGTCCACATCCCTCCCACCCTCCCGTCTTATCCCCACAGACCCTGAGATGTAACCTCCTTCCTTCTGTGTTATAATGAGAAAAAAAAGAAAAGAGTATTTATACAGCAAGAGAACCTCGTCTTTGTTTGTCTTTTCGATCTTCATAGTCTCAGATTCATATAAAGAAGCTGTGTTATGATTCACAGCTCTGATTAACACTCCAACCAAAAGGTCATAATATTTGCTCAAATTGCTAGTTTTTTTTTCACCCCAATCGTGTGATGCACTTGCAGCTTTTCAAAATTAGAAACTGCACACGGTCAACTCAGACATTCTGCAGTTTTTTTTTTTTTTGTTTTTTTTGTTTTCCTTTTTTTTTCCGGTTTATTAAATCCTATCAATTAACCTGCACTTGCAAAACAGTGATTAAACTGGCAACTACCTGACATCAACTCACACACTTGTCATAATAATGCTCAGAACCTGCACGGATGATTTTGTTAATGCACGGCCGGCTTGCGTCAGTACCAATCCACACACCTTTATTGGTCATTATTTGATTTCACTCGCCACTTTATTTGCAGTTCTTATTACTGCAGTGTGATGTCAGAACACTCTGTAGCTGCAGGGTTTTGACGGTACGAGTAAAAGGCTTGGCTGGTGTCCAGGTGTCTGTGAGCGGTGCTGAACCTCAGACGGCATCTGCACAGTTGACATTTCTCCAGACGTATTTGGCAGAAAAGGTGTACTGTGTATGATTCATTAGTTATAAAGCCTGCTTTACTGATTTGAACGTCTACGGGGAAATGGAAGCGGCACCTGTAGCTAACTTTGAAGACTTCCTCCGGCAAGTTAAGTGGTACAATTGTGGCGTCTGCTCGTTATCGATACGTACATTTTGTAAACGTTCCCTTCACAGGAAGTGCTGCTTTGAAATAAATGAACGTATGAACAAGCATGGAAACAAATCGGACAGTCCAGCGGGTCACTTGAAATCCCTGCCTCGGGGGAAGCAGAGCCTTACAGTGAGCTTCTCTCTGTGCCTGACACGTAACAGAAAGAAAGAAAAAACGTTCTACTCAGAGCTTCTAGTGGAACTCAGAGGGTGGACTGCCGTGACTCAACATTTCATCTCATCAATAAAGGCCTCTCTCTCTTTTCTTTTTCTGGTGTCACTAGTGGTGACTCTGAGTGGCCCCCCGCCAAAGACCTGCTTTATCAAGCAGCCAATTTAACAAGACAGCTCCTTTCATGCTTGTTGGCTCCTCCTGTGGTAATGGATTTCCTCAATGAGTGTCTCTTTCTCCAGGTTTCACACTTTTTTTCCCCCTCTTCCTTCTGTGGACTGCTGGGCCCCTCTCCAGATCACATCTTCTGCCATTGACTTTGATTTCCGAAGGTAAGTGATCCGTCGCTCCAGACCTGAGCGCCATCGCCTGGATTTTGGCCTCGCTCGGGTCCACGTTGCCTGATATTGCACAGTCTAATGCAAAGTGAAGAAGCACATCTAAATAGCCTGTCACCTCACTCCCCCGCCAGCCCATACCCAACCCACTTCGGTCCCCAGCTGGGACTCATTTCCAGTGTATCTGGGGAATGTAACGGGTACAGTCACATTACAGGTGATTAAATGAACGTTGATAATGAAGACAGACACTTCAGCAGCTGAGTGAACAGACACTTTCCATGTGGTGTCGATCTCCTTTCATTTGATATGACTGAAGCCACACACATATACAGTCAACAAACACTTTCTTCGGAGCTTCAAACCAATTTTTCTGTGAGCTAAACAGAGCCGTATCCGTAAAACAACAACTGATACTGGTGCCTGGTGGTAGATGCTTCATATCAGCAGTGTTACACATTTCCATCTTTAAACTCCTGCCTGCTACCGAGTTCGCGCCAAAGAGAAGAAAATGGATGAGTATGAATCCTCAATCTGAGATGTGAATCACTGATGCCAGGAATCATCACATGGCTGACGTTGGGATGAATGTGCATAGGGCATTAGCGCTGAGCGCTCTGGACATTCCTGTGATCTCGCTCAATGCCTAAGATGTGCACGCCAGTATTGAGGTAATGGTACATTAATTATAGATATTAGAATTACAGTAGATAGGGCAGAAGGGCGGGCAAATCAAAGGGGTTTGCCACCTCTGGGTGAAGGATAATTAAACTAGCCCTTGGCTCGGTGGGGATGGGAAACAAAGCTAATCATGCCCTGGTAATTGATGCTAAGACTTGTTTCACAGCTTATGCCACAGGCATCGCTGAATCCCTAACAATGGCATTATTCACAGCTCCTCTTGAGTCGTACAATTACACCAGCTCCCAGAATATGCTGGCTAATTAAATGTGAACAATAAAGACGGTGAATTGTATTCTGAGACTTTAATTGTAATGATCTGTTCAGGGAGTGAGTGGGTAATCTCCGCCGGGTTCGTTGTGCAGTAATTATGCTGCTTATCTTCTCCCTTCAAACCATTCACAAAAATATGTTTAATGTAAGACACAATGCCACTTACAGGAGTATTTTTAGGTCAAGTCGTGTTTAAACAGAAGAGTTGACTGAAGGCTTGTGTATCATACTTTCATAATTAGCTGACTGCTTGGAAGTGTTGGTTTTGTTGGAGTGTGTTTTCTTTGCAGCGAGCCACAATCATTCATGCCCCCCCTCCCCCCCGCCCCCTTCTCTCGTGCTCTGTGTATGTGTGGCTCAGTGCTCCTCTGAAATTATGCAGAAAAAAAAAGTCTGTTTTTGACTTTTCTTACCATTGTTAGAAACAGTTTAGGAGAGGTGGGTGTGGCTGTCGATGGATCTGCAGAGGTGAGCGGGGGCTATCAGGAGGGGTGGCAGGTGTGGTTCCCCTGAGCAGAGGAGGACAAAGACTGAACAGAGATCAAAGGTCAGTCTCAGACTGGTCTTGTTATGCTGCTGCCCTATTATGTTCCTGATGTTAATTCAGCTGAACACAGCTGATGAGCTGCAATAGGTCTGAGGTTGCCTGGTGCCAGATTTCACTTCCTATTTTACTGATATTAATTAGTCCGTGAAAGCTTTGCAGACTCCACGATGCTGTTTACCTCCTACACCATACAAGCTGCTGAATATTACCATACTAAAAAACTACGGCACACATTTCCCTACAATTTACTGTACAGGCGCCATCTGAGAACTGAAATGATCCATTAACATTAAGGAAAATTGGCATCCATGTGCATCAGTGCTGGCAGTGTCATGGAGGTAAAACATACATTACACTTGGAAAAGTTGGTTTTATTTGCTGCATTTTCATATTGTTTTTAGAGAATGACTGAACTGTGATTACAATTTCAGAATCAAATTAATTAATTGTAATTGATGTGGTACTTAAAGCACAGGACAAGTTCTGTCGAAATATTTACATTTACTTATATAAGACCAGATAATCAAAATACAAACCAGATATGACCATTATTTATAATAAAATAATGTTAATCCTTCTAAAATAAAACTAATTAAAGAATAGAAAATGTACATTGGAGAGATCCAGCGGAAGCGTTCTGGACCTCGCTGAGATGGGCATGTCATGGGGGATTCAATGAGGAGAACAACAACATGCAGGAATAAATGCCGTTGGTTAGGTTTTGTGGACCGTGTGCAAACGTGATCCCACTGACTTCAGGGTGCTAATATATGAATATGTGCCAGTGCAACAGTCATCAGTGTGAACATCTTCTTTGATGCCTCATCGAGCAGATAACTCTTAAACAAAATGTTTGAAGTGTCTGTGCCTATGTGATGATTTCTAATTCTCTTGAACTAATGCAAAATTTGCTGGTAATATTTTTTTTTTTGAAATGAAAATAAATTGTGCCCGGAGGGTCAAGCTACGATTCAAAAGAAGATCACCCAAGAGCAGCAAATGATTTAATAAGCCACCAGCCTCACTCGGGCGTGGAAAGGAGCAGAATGGAGAATTTCAAAGCATGTCCAATTAACATCAGTTTATCACCACGTCAATCTTTTCCGTGCGAGCATGAATGAGGGTTTCGAAATGAAGAACTCTATGGAATAACACGTACGTCTGTAGGTGAATGTATGTAGGTCCGAACCATCCTCCTCTCACCGCAGAACCTTTGATTTCTTTTTTTAATCTTGTCACAGGCAGACAAAATCTCAGCTCAGCTCTTCTCAGCTTCTCAGCTGTTCAAATAATCATTAAAAAAAAAAAAAAACAACTTCCAAGATTTCCCCATCACCATTATTCCACATGGATCAAGTAGATGAATATTTAATGTCTCATGCCTCTATGTGATTGAATAGTAATTATTACAACCCAAATGCTTGACAAGCTTGAAGTAATATGATTTGTAATGTGTTAAATCTGCAGGAGAGACAATGTGGCATCCCTCCGACAGCATGTTTTAATCTGATGTTGTTCTTCCATTACCGCCCTCTTGTCTGCAGAGACAACAGACAAAGGCACAAAGGAGCTGAAAGTGGGACGATTAACAGGTTTCCGCTCGCTGTAAATGCGACGTTTGTACTGAGTATATTTAGTGTTCTCTGCCCTCCTCGCGTTCAAAGTGTCCACAAGCTCCCTGGGACCAGCTGCAACGGGAAACCGAGGTCATTAAACACACCACAAAGAAAAGCAAAACACGTTCATTCGTATAGGACGTTTCTGGTGCCCAGCAACCCAAGGAAGTACTTAACAGAGGCAGAGGCAAACAAACACAAACAAAACTAAAAGCACAACAAACGATATGTGTGTGTCTATTGTATATACAGTATACAGATATAGATATAGACTTAGAAACTAGAAGGGTTGAGTTCGTGGGTGGGTTTGTTTGTTTGTTTGTTTGTTTGTGCTGTTCCCCTTTACAGCAACAGGTAACGCCTTGGAAACGTCAGGTGTTCAGCAAATATTTTGGGAGCCCATACATGTGCATCAGAACACTTTCTGTCAGTAATCGTTTTACATTCCAACAGCATGTTTTGAGTTATGATCCATCCACCTACCTATTCTCTCTCTCTCTCTCTCTCTATCTATCTATCTATCTATCTATCTATCTATCTATCTATCTATCTATCTATCTATCTATCTATCTATCTATCT
>JBBMJM010000019.1:1437951-1448237 GCA_037832705.1 Centriscus cristatus | reverse complement strand
ACACACACACACACACACACACACACACACACACACACACACACACACACACACACACACACACACACACAGTCATATCCATCACCCAGGCACATTATTGCTCTTAATGAAAGAAACTAGTGGCCCGATGACAAAATGACTGATGTGGGATTAGCTTGGCGGGCAACGGGCTGCTTCAGATGCAACTTGGACAGTCCAGTAAGAAGACGCAGTGTTCGGAAGCGCTGCGTGTCTGTAATAGAGAAGTCACGTCGTCCCTCTTCCGTGCTTCATTGGGTGCTCCTGATCAGTCAAGTCCTTTTATAAACTCATGATCATTACGCATCAGGTTGGGTGAGAAGACGTCAGAACAGCGGCCATCCATCACGGCTTCTGCGTTAATATCTAGCTCCGTGTTAAACTTCTGCCTCTGTCGCGCTGACAGATGAGATAAGTGTGAGCTTCAGCGCATCGGGCAGGTGGAGGAGAACTGAATTGTTTGAGGATTCGTTCACCTCATTTGTTGCGGGCACGTGACTTATCAGACCGCAGAACTTCAGTCGCATTACACACTCACTCCCCTGTGTTAGATATGCTAATTGCAATCAGTATGCAATATGCTACCAGGCATTTTCATAAAAGTTTATATACTGAGCATAATATACTTATTGGTTATAAGTTAGGTGATTTATGCGGCTACAGTGTCAGGGTTTTGTTTTAGAGCGCGGAAATAGTCCGTGAACTAATGCTTCTTTACGGCTCACGCATCAAGTGCTGTGATAAATTAATGGCACTTTTATTATTTTATAGTGTCATTAAATTTTTACTGATCACTCTGATACAGAGGAGGAGCAAAGGACACATGGGGTGGAGGGGCTGGGGGGAACAGTGAAGGGGGGGGGGGCTTTTTCCTTTTTCCTGCCAGGAAAAAGAGAGAGAAGTGAAGGAGTCCCTGAGGACCATGCAGGAAAATAATAATAATAAAAAAAATAGTAAAAGTTTAAATGAGAGGTGCATTAAATAAGAATACGAGCTGTTGTGTGTTTGAATGAAATGAAGACAACAACAGATATCATTGTACTCATCGTTCCTGTTTCACTTTCACCACGACCGTTGGCAAGCAACGGGTCCCTCCCTCAAACGACTTCAGAGCTCCGCTCTCCTCCACCGCACGAATAAAATGACAGCAGCAAGCTCCACACGGCAGAGACGAACCGAACGCCCGCAATAATCTCTCCTCTGCACTGCGCCGTCCGGGCTTTTGTCCTCTCGGTTTGGTCCGTCTCTGTTGAACATGGCTGCATGGCGAGTTTGCAGAGAGAGAGCGAGGAGGAGAGTATGCGAGACTTCTTGGGCGAGGGAAGCCAAAAGAGCCCTTGTCAGAGCCGTAAAGAAAAGCTTTAATCTGGCAGACCACAGGACATGTGCTGCTCGGGCCACAGGGTGTATTCTGGGCAAATAAGGCGGGTGGCGGACGGCCCTGTGCATTGTGCCTACTCCTGCCCTATATTTAAGCAACGCGCTGCCAATCCTGACACTCCTTCTTCATCTTCTTTGTAAATAGCTCGAGGCCAGAAGCCACATGACCTGAGATTGTTCCTGAAAGAAGGTACACCGACCGGGGTGAGACTCAGCGTGTCGGCGTTTATGTGGAGCGTAGCAAGTTTGAACGAAACTTTCTTATAAGTCCGCGTTCACCATCACAACACAACCGCTGCTTGTCGCTGCACGATGCACCGCGTCTGGTTCTCGACCGCTGCGATCGGCAGTGCAAGCTGTCGTCGTCCCGAACGCTTGTCCTGCCAAGTCGCAGCCAGCTGAGTCCAAAAACGTCTCAAAACTGATTTAATATGACAGGAAGTCAAATAATCAGGACAATTAAGGAGAAACAGCATCCAGACAAATGTCAAAGTAACACTTAAGATTGTGTATTCGCGCAAACCCAGCTCTTCTCAACTGTATGAACAGAGGAATGAATGAATGAATGAATGAATGAATGAATGAATGAATGAATGAATGAATGAATGAATGAATGAATGAATGAATGGGAGCCAGAGTAGGTTTGTGATTGGCCAGATAAGGACCAAAAAAATCATGTCCGTTATTTAGGACAGGCAGGCCGTCGGGGCATTTGGGCCGGGCCACAGCTGCTGGTTGTCATACCAATCATCCAAAAATGGACGCCTTCAAGTTATCTAAATACTCTGGCCAGAAATATGAATGTGCGCTCAGGTGATTGGATGTTTTGACCTCGGAACTATCAGCAAAATCTATATGGAACATGTATGTCTTTTTTTTTTCTGATTCGAACGTTCAACAGCTGCGAAACCCTAAACAAGCACTTATGATTCATGTTCTGAACCGTCTCCGGTTGTATCGCACACCTGGTACGTGGCACGTCCAAGGCAACGGCTTTCTGACCACAATACAGCGCTTTGTGTATCGAGTGTCAGTCATCACCGCGGTCTGTGGCCCTCAAGTGAAGACTCGGAGGGTCTCTGAAGAAAAACTCTCTGTTGCAGTGCCGATGGAGACAAAGACGACACTCTAACGCGGCCACAGCTCCCCGCAGCTCAGCGCCTCATCTGTTTTGTATTTTTTTTAATGCAGCAATGTTATTTATAAGCCTGCAGCCTTCCAGTAGTTTTGAGCCATTTAGATGTTAAGCACATCCAGCCGTGTGGTAAAACCACAGCTCCTTTCATTCTGGCTGTTGCTCTTTTTTTTTTTATTTTTTATTTTTTTTTACCCGGTGCTCTCCATTTGCTAAGGCTAATGCAGGCAGCAGCAAAAATCAACAGTAGCAGCCACAAAAGGTTGGCATGTGTTTCATACTCGTCGTCCTGAACATCACACAGAGCAGAGATGGCCGGCTATTCCCGTCCCATTTGCACTGCCAGGGCATCACCTCATTTGTTTAAAACAGGGGGGAAAAAAGGTCTTTAATTAAATTAAGGGGCTTAAACTATGTAAAGGATTGGCAGACGCACCCCACTCTGGGCTTCTTGCCAGTTTGACGTTTATTGTTTGCTTTTCATAAAGGAATATGCTATCATCATTCAGGGTGACATGTTTTTTTTCTTTTTTTTTTTGGTCAAGAGGAAAAGTCAAACTCACAAAATGTGACCCTTCAGTGCCAACTTGAAATGTGCATTTAGTCCTTTAACGGCGATTGTATTTCCACTAAATTCCCACTAGCTGCTTTTTAATACACTTGATATTAATATTGGACTCTGACATCCACCAGCCTTTGTCCTTTGTTCAACGTTAGTCATGTGCTTTCTGGCCTTTTGTCTCC
Source organism: Centriscus cristatus (assembly GCA_037832705.1). NCBI lineage: Eukaryota > Metazoa > Chordata > Actinopteri > Syngnathiformes > Centriscidae > Centriscus > Centriscus cristatus. The sequence continues at coordinate 1,444,960 of JBBMJM010000019.1, read as the reverse complement.
ACACGGCTGAGATCATGTACTTTAAATGTTTGGCGACCTCCGGGGAACGTGGAGTACGTCTCAAATCTTCCAGGTTACAAACAACAGAGTGCAAGAACCTGCCACATGACCACAACCACTGTCAAATTTAGACAAAACCACAGGACTCGTTGGCCACCGCAGCCCTCATGTTCCCATTGAATATCACCGATCATTTGTGTGCTTTGTTCATCAGACAACTTTGCTACTGAGGCCAGTGGCATTTCTACAAACTGCATCCAGCAGTTTTCCCCCCCCCAAGAATTCACAGTGTTAAAAAAACAAAAAGAAAAAAAAAAGACAGCCGCAGAAAACAGTGGAGCCACATTTGCCAAATGACCCAACCAAGAAGCTGTCTTGATGTCTCTCTGGGTAAGAGACAAGACGAACCGGACACATGAGCCCGCACACATGCACCGAGAGAGTCGCACATTATTTTACTCTCTTGGCAAATGACAACAATTGGACAAAGCATTAATGTAAGCAATCTTCACAATAGCACTTGCTGGCTGCAGCCGGTGTCTGGGAGCTGAGCATAATCTAATTTGGATGGGCAAACCCCTGCATGCCAAAATTTGACAGTGCAGCCAAAACGCCTTGGTTTGCAATTTCCAAGACAGCAGTCGAAAAGGAGCAGAAAATTGCTTCCAGGGCTGCGGACTAGAAAAGATTATATTCAAAGTCTTTGTGAGGGCTTCGCTTGAATAGAACTCTGGCAGCACACGCGCCCTCGTGCGTGCACGTGTACACGTACAGGCGGGAGCGGTGCACACCCATTGTAACCAATAGGTTAGCAGTGCAGACACTCGCGTAAGCTCGGGTTGAATATTTACACGCTGAGATTTAAGATACAGGAAATGGACAATTGCAGTCATCAATACCGAGGGAAAGAGGCGCCGCGGGGCAAAGAAGGGCGGTTCAATAGGTTAATACCGGCCTTTCACCTTTTGATTCCAGTTAGGGACATGTCAGCAGACGAATATATTTTATCGCCCGCTAACTCCCCACTCATCACAAAGGGAACTGCTATCAGAGCTACGGCCACACGATGAGCCAGAGATCAGTCCGACGCAACCCTGCAATACGTGAACAAGTCACTTCGTGTTAAATTGCTCTGTACGAAATGTACAGTTCATGTGTTTAACGGAAGTGTCCTCATCGCACACAGGCTGGAGTTGCATTGGCCTTTTTTTTTTATTTTTTTTACGTTATACGATTCTTACACAGTTGAATGAAATGTTTAATAATAATAATGATGATGATGATGATGATGATAGTGTTATTGATATTAAATTGTTATTTTTCTTATTTTAGGATATGTTTTTCCAGATCGATTTATTTAAAATGTTTTTCAACTGGGGATAATCAACAATTTTATTTTTAATTGAATTGAATTAATTTACTTAAAAGAAGTCCATCATAGAACATATGATTTGGTAATGCATTGTCAATACATGACAGCTTTGGCAATATATTGAATACATACAGTATATATTCTAAAAGTTGATGACAACATGAGGTAACATCCAGAACTACGATGACTGCGGATGATAGTCATTCACCCGTGACCTGTCAAAGCAACGCAGCCATTTATTGCTGGGGTGCACAATGGAAGGAAACTGTTCAAATGGTCACAAATGGATTCAGATAAACTGTCTGACTGTAGGCATACGGCTATATTCAGTAAAAGCCTCCTCTGGGTGACGAGGAGATGGTAAATAATGGAACAAAGTAATTGCCCTCTGCAGACAATAATACGTTTGGATTAATATTTCAAAAAGATAAATTGCAGAAGGGTTGTAAAAGGTTTTATTGTACTGAAGCGGATATAGCAAAAACAGACAAATAAAGGAAAAAGAAAGAAAATCGGCTCCTGTGAAACATGAATATTTTACATGTCCTCAGGTTAAAGGCTCGTGTTCTGTTGAACAGAGAGACACGGGGCTCGGCGCTGGGCTCTCGCAGCTCAGCGGACGGGAATGGAAGGAGAGAAAAGTCTAGAGCGATAAAGGTGAGAGAGGAAGGCATTGTCCTGATCAGACACACTTTGTACGAAAAGATGAATTGATCCATCTGTAAGCAGCACTTAGACCCACTCCTCTGGCCGGTCATTACAGTGGAATAAATCAATATTTAATATCCCCGTCTAACAGCTGCACTGGATGATCTTAACCTCTCCTTAATCCCATTTATGTTACCTTTCCAGAATCTTCTTCATGTGAGCTCTCACTATGATAAACCTCCAAACAAGAGACTGGAAGGGGAGCTATTAAAGACCACATCATATTTATGTCAGGTGAGGCACTTTCTTGAAATATTAATATTCTGTAACTGACCAAAGTGAAACCTTTTATCTGAGACATTCAAACCTTCCTGGTCAGGTGGTCTTGTATCAGCAAAATGTCTCTCTCTCTCTCGCCTCCTCATCTGTCCGCTGAGTTACTACCTACTGTTCTTTATAGCGGCAGATGGGTGGAGATGATGGGGCAATTCTTTGCGCTGACTTGATAAAGTGCGCCTCTTAATTTCACACAGCCTAATAAGGGCAGTGTCACCGACGGGTGGAGGTGACATCACTCCTCTGATTTGCGTGCGTAAGATAAAGGAGTTTTTTAACCCCTGTATACTCTTTGTATTTAACCATAGTATTCACATATTCATACTTTTGAATTAATTGTATTATCTTTTAACGTGTCATTGTTTGCTTCATATATTTTATTTTATTTATTCATTGTGCACCTTTAACACAGGATAGGCTTATTCAGCTTGTTTTATGCAAGTATTTATTTATTTATTTTTTTAATCTTGTGATGTCCAGTGGACTACGTCCATAAGACAATAAAGTATTGACTCTTGAATCTGATATTCCATGCCTTCACATCACGGTTTTACCTGGACCAAGAATTCCCCTCATAGTAAGTGTTTACACCAAATTAATTTAAACTGCAGATCTATTAGAAGAACTAATTTGTCACGTTAAGACATTTCACTTGGTTTCCGATCACTTGATTTGGTGTTTTCAATTGTATTGTTTTCAATACAATTACTAGATTGGATCTCAAGACGGGGCGTTGCTCAGGAAATGGACCTTCAACTCACCTGTTAGCAGTAAAAATACTAAATATACACTGAAGTGAAAAGGATGTTTGCACCTCAACCTCCTGAACTGATGGGGTCCCAGGTGATGACACTGGTTTTCTGTCTTTTCTCTTCATTCACTGATCTCTAAGTGTAAAACGTGTCACCAATTATTATTTTGTACTTTCTATTGATCGCTTTAAAAAAGTGTCCATGCATGTTGCGTGTTTCTTCCATATTCTGTCGCTGCCCAAACTCCCTCGTTACCTATGTCCCGGCTGTGGGAAGTGTTTACTGTGAAACTGAAAGAACTGAAAGTTGATTTCAGTTGACTCGGCCTCCAGTTCTACCTGCATGACTGAGACAATGTATCGTTCAGTTACTGCTCGTCATGTCAAAGCAGCTGCAGCAGCTCCAGTTCATACAGAGCCTATGTGGTAAAGAAAGCCACGAACAGGAAATAAAGTTGTAAACGCAGTTTGCGTGTGCCTGCCTGATTGAATTAGGGAGAAATTGTTACTTGGTCAGGTTACTTCCATACTAAAAATTGCATTATGGAATAATGTATTATTCTTAAGATCCAGTTTTATGATCGTAAATGCAGGAGTTATTTCTTCTCTGCGTCCTCTCTGTGGGCTGCGTCTCCTTATCTGCTTCGCTGTCCGTAAGAGCATAGCTGATTGCCACCTGCATCGACACCGTTCTCCAAACAGCAAATTAGAAGGAAATCAAAATAGATATTCAATGACTTTTTTACATATACATTGACCTAGTTGAGATTGTTGGTTGAAAGTGTCAGGTGCTGAAATATTAATGAGCATCGCTCCCAGCTCCTGCCTGCTGCTCCTCACAGCCAACTGGCAACGTGGCATCGAGCTGAAGAGAAGAGGACAGCTTTTTTTTTCTCTCCTTGATTGACTCATCGATTGAAGATATTTTTAAAGGGAATCCCTGGGAGTGTGTGCGCTCCCGGTACAAAGCAGGCCCGTCCCGTGTCAGGGGACAGAGAGGGCTGCAAGTCTGCTTTAAATGGGCAGAGACTTCAGAGTCTTCTTATCCCCACACCGGGCACTGCCATGGCCTGTCATGGCCTTCACACCAGCACACACACACACACACACGCACACACACACACACTAAATTAAGTAAACACACACGTACATATGCCAGTACTTATCAATATGACCACCCTGGACGAGGATTAAAGAAATCATGTTGTCTTAAGAATTGCTGCAAGATCAAACTCACTATGTTCCATATTTTTATCAGTTTCCTCGCTCCAGTACTTCTTTGGAATGCTCTTTGTGAGGAACTTGGAAAATAGAGACATATTTAAACCCACAGGTGATGAGTGGATGTGATTTTTAAATCTTTTTTTTTTCACAGTTTTTAATTAATTCAATACATATATGTTTTTTGTTATTTTGGTGAAAACACAAACAAAAGTTTGTTTGATTGCTAAAATAACAACAAGCTATGTGTACAAAAGAAAAAAAGAAAAAAACAATCAGTCTGTCGCCGACAAAGATTAATATATTAGAGGCTGTTAGTTCCATGGTTCAGGGTTGGTTATAGTTTGGCCAGAAACCTCAGAGCAGTATGGATGTTGTCTCATTGTATCGGTGATCTCCATGTCTCCATTGTCTCTCTCTACGGTCTCACCTTGTCCATTCTGCAGTTGTTGAGACCCACTGAGCTGAGGCTGGACAGCTTCGCCTCCATGCCCTGCTGGTGGTTTTGCAGCTGCTCCCTCTGGATCTGCTCCCTCATCTTACGAGCCTCCTGAATGGCCTTCATCACGGTGTCCTGGTCCCCGAACAGTGCGGTGGAGTTCAGGCTGGACAGGATGTCTGGACACACACAGTAAATATTGGAAAGGAGAAAAATAAATACCATACAATTTAGCACCAAGACCCCCCGACCCTCAGTGTGAGCAGTGCAAACCAGTGTTTGCGTGCGGTCGTACCCAGAGAGGAGCCCCGGCCCAGACCTCCTCCGAGGGGGCTGGGGATGCCACCCTTACTGAGGAGACTGTTTGGGCTGCTTTTACAGCCGGGGAACAGGCTCTGCGTCGGAGATGTTGGGGATTTAATCAAGTCTGATGTCTTTGGCCGTGCAGACAGGTTGAGCGGCTGTGTTCCCTCCTCCTACGGCAGCAGAGATCGGAGAGTATGAGAGAGGACAGATGTGAATTGACACACACACACACACACACTCCACATTCAGAGGAGCTCTGAGTTCATCGACAGCACAGTTCTCCTCTGTTACTGAGTAATTACAGGATCCCCGTCCTGATCCACACCTCCTGGTTCTTCCTCCCCTCTCCCCTCTCATCCCATCTCTTTCCATCCTTCCACAGCGCTGTGCCACTGTGATCTTCCTCACAGTTGCCCGGCGCCTTTGTTCACACTAATTAAAGCAGATTCTGTCTCTCTGTACGTCTTCATCTGTTCTCTCACTCCTCTCCTCCTTGCGCTCTGTCGCTGCACTCTGGTTCGAAGAATAAATAATGACCAGATAATGGCGCTGCCAGTGATCAAAGACAGCTGTTCCATTCATCACATGTCGTCTCGCATTAGCTACTTAATTAACTTGTTTTCTCGTTGCATTCCTCATCTGTGCATTCTTGTGCTTTGATATGCATATATACCTGAGATATGTGATGGGATTTTACAAACACCTGAGTGGTGCGGTTGTGAAATACATTCATGTGGGGGTGTTAAAAGAGACTATGGGAATCGTGGTCAAATTAATAAACTCAAAATATGTGTGTTATCATGAAAAAAAAAAATTGTATAACATAAATACAGTGTAATAGTAGTTAAATGGTCTCAGTCATGTAATCATTTGTTTTGTTTTCTAAATGTTGAAGGAATCTGTTTCAGATGCTGAGATGTGTTGGTGTTTGAACGTCCAGCAGCATCAGCACCGACTAAACTCACAAAACACGTCTTCAATCTTCATGAGCATTCCATCACATACTTCAATTGATACCGTCGACCAGGTTTTTTTTCAAAAAATGTTCTGATGTAACAGAAACCAGGAACATTTATGAAAGTAATTTAATGACACGTTTGTCTTAAGTAATGTACTTAATCGCAGGTATGTTTACTTTGTAATCAAATTCCATTCCATTCAAACAGTGCATTTAATCAACTGTCCCTTCAATTGCCAAGCGAGTACATAGCAGCGTTTTATATCAGATTAAGACTCATGCTGCCGTTAACTGTTTTTTTTTTTTTTTTTTTTCAAAGCCCAAGTGCCTCCTTGTCCAAACATATGGCTCAAGCGTCGACCGCCCCAAGGCCTTGTTATTGCTGTGCCAATAACAGTTTGTCAAGCAGTGAAGCTGAAAGCAGACAAACAAAACTTCAGGCAATCTGATTCCTCTGGACTCGGGCTGCAGATGGGAGGTTGCCAGTGTATACATGTGCTTTTCTATGTGATTCAGTGAAAATCCAAGTTTCATGCATTTGTGATGTTTGGCCATTTTAATAGTATGTTTTCTGGGTGATCTGATGGAGAGAAGAACGTGGTCATGTGATGAACAGACATAGTCTGTATGAGAAATAGCTCAAAGAGCTGAGTCTGTGTGTGTGCATGCATGCGCTGGTGAAGAGAAAGCCAAAGTGGAATCTTGCTATTTCAAGACATGATTTATGGTTTTTCTCCATTGTGAAATTATTAAGCAAAACTGCTCCAAATGTTTCTGATTATGGACTTAGTGGGGACGACGTGCTGTATACGCTCTTTCCTCTACTCTGCATGGAGGTCTGGTGGAATCGAGCCATGCAGCAGCAGAGAAGACATCTTGCAGTTGGTTTGCATTCAGGGTGAAAAAAAAAAGTCATCAATCCTATATTTGCTTCACTTGTGTCAGCATTTGAAACAAAAAAAGAAGAAACATTTGGAG
>JBBMJM010000019.1:1400433-1410480 GCA_037832705.1 Centriscus cristatus | reverse complement strand
GTGACTGGGCTTTTTTTTTTTTTTTTTGCCTAATCTCAAACTTTGGCAAAGTGTCTCAGGGAGATCAGTAACTCCTGGGAGCAACCAGTCCTCCACTAATATATGTATTTATTTGTAAAATCTTGAATGATTTTTCAAATTTCCCACTAAATCAACTCTGAGCTGATCTAATCCTGGGATTGAATCAGTGCCAAGACGATTTTAACGACAAGGACGGACTGATGCAGTGTGGCCAACACAAAGCCGCGAGCTTAAACTTTTGATAACATCTGCTATCTTAAAACAAGTGACATTGTAATCCTGAACGACAACGACTAAATCTCTCTCCCTCCCTTGTAAGAATAAGAAGAATGACGGCTTTTCAGGCCGGCGACTGCAATTAAAGTGAACACAGCTTTGGTCTTGTCACCAACTAAAACCAAAAAGTACACGCTTGTGATAAATTCCCTTCTATCCACATGCAAAAAAACCCCAAACACCTTAAAAAGCTCTTCCAGTCTTCCCACAACAGTCTCATGTTTCCTTCCCTGTGGTTTTATTGTTTGCTGGGTTTACAGTGTCCACTGATGTGATCGGTTACATCATCAATAAGGGACTTTGGTGAGAGGCATCAGTCCAGGGTTCTCCCTGAAGCCAAAACAGAAGGACTTTGATGGCTCGTGGGGTCGCCAATAAAGTTTAGTGCTCTCCAGCTAACAGCAGAGTAACTCAATCCCCCAGTACTGCTCACCACTTAGCTAAAGGTCTGCGGCGTACAGACACCGAGCTTGTTTACAGAACTAATTACGTCGGAGCTGTTATGTATTAAAATAGCCAGGGCATTTTTAAGAGGCAGCACTAATGAAAACCGAATGGCAGCGAATGTACTACTAACTTTCCCCTGCCTCTCTCTCTCTTTTATCTCTTCTCTTTGCTCGTCCACTGAGAGGAGCGAGTGTCACCACGCTGGATGTTTAGGAGGAACGAAGTTCAGCAGAAACGTCGCTTCAACACGCCTGGTGTTGGATAAACAATGTTGCACAAAGTACCTCAGAGCAAAAAGAGCGATGTGTGTTCGGTGTTCGGTCTCCTGTGTGCAGGGGACGAGAACGTGGGACTTGTTTGTGTGTGTGTTTCTTACAGCATGTCTGTGACAGACTTTGCAAGAAACAACTTGTGCGTCTGTTAAGTGTTTGAAATTGAAATTTGAAAGTACTTTCCCGTAACGTGCCACTCCCCCACTTTACTGTTGTAAACTGCACGTGGAGGGGATTTCTGAGGTATCATTTCACTTTGTGATGAAATGATGGGCCTCTTAAGGTGAGATGTGCCCTCGTCCATCATGAGCAGCAGTAGAGGACTCTTCAGGTTATTAGTAATACTAGTCCCCACTAGTCCCCGACTACTAGACGAGGTACTTCATGGAAGAGAATTTTTCACACAGTGTGTTCTTCTTCACTTGAGTGGGACGTGTTTTTTTTTTTTTTTTTAAGTCGACCGTCCACTTTTGAAGTGAAAGGTTAGTGGCTTCGGAAGAAAATGTTAATGGGGGGGCTTTTGCTTGCAAAGAGCCCTTCAGGGAGGCATTTTTATGTCCCAGATGTAAAACGGTTTGTTGTACAAACCACTGAATCCAAGATGTTCGCACAAAATGTCAGAATGACAGGGGAGAGGACCTCATCAAGGAGGTCCTCAAGAAAGTATTTCCCTGAGTCACGTCAGCATCTGAGAACCACCGAGCATTTGAAGAAGAGATAAAATGAAAGGAGAGACGAGGGAGTCGTGAGCAAGAGGAACAAGTGGAGGAGGTAAATGGAGACGGACGTGCATGTCCCAGCAGAATGAGGCGGCGAGTTCTCCCAGCCTTGACCACACCTAGTGACCGACCCTGAAACAGCCGAGTACATTCAGCTCTCTTCAAGACCTGGGTGGTCCTCCACACCAGCCGCCGGCTCGTAGTTTGAAAAAACAGCAACAAACAATTTGTATTATAACAGGAGGAACTCTAATGCCACGTTGCTCTGCATTTACCAGCCTCTTTCACCCCCCCCCCCACACACACACACCACAATCATTAGCTGCTGTTACTTTCTACCGTTTTTCTTTGTTAATTAAGATGTGCTAATTATTCCCCTCTATATTTTAAAGTCTTCCCTGATTATCAACAGGCAATTAACATTTGATGAGTGAACATTACTGTGACACAAAGAGACAAAGAAAAAATTAAAAAATAAAAATAAAAAACACAAAAGATTTTCAAATAAAAGTTAGTAGACGATGTAAAAATATATTTTAATTTGGACTTCAATTTCAGAATCCTGGTGGCGCAGGGACAGTTTGTCGTCCATCCCAGCCCCTTTTGACACGACAGATATGACCCCGACTCAATACACCACGCATCAGATCAGAGCATCCAACAAACGCACGTGCACTGACCTGGATCTGCTGCTGGAGCAGGTTGATTTTGTGCTGCTGCTGCAGAAGCTGCTGCTGTTGTCTGGCGATCTGAGAGGAAACAGACATACAAGTGGTTGTTACAATGTCATTACAAGGTTGTTGCAATGTGTCGCAATACAAAGGTGTTGTGTGTGTGTGTGTTAAATATACGTGTCAACTGCAGGGTTGTATCCCACAAAGTCATAGACTCAGTCACACGGAAATATAGAAAGAGTTTTTACTCGAGCTGCTTTCTGGACGAGGGTTCAAGGGATCAAGTGAACCTTTATTATCCCAGAGGAGCAATTTGTGGTGCAGCCAGCAGCAACAACATACAAATGCACATGAATAAAGAGCAACATCAGCTATACTGTGCAATCCCATTAGGTGATATTCTGTATGACAGAGGAGAAATAATAATTGAAAAATAACAGATTGTATATGTACGTAGGAAACATCCTCCTCTTAACACGTTGCTGACATATTTAACATGTCTGAAATAATACGAATAAAGGGCAAACCCCACTAAATGAGTCAATTCTCAGGGCGGACAAGGATGTAAATGACAGAGACGAAGCTGACGGAGACAAAGGCCGCTGACTGACTGACTGACAGTCGCCCTGCACGCCTTCCCGTCCCTGCAGCCCCATTTCCTACATGCCCACTTCATTGAGCATGACATCCTAGTTTTAAATGTCATTTAATCTTCATTTTTAAATATAATTACAAAGTGTTCACTGTAAGATATCAGTCGTCTGCAAATGTGTCAAGATTAATTTGTGCTGGCTTCCTCACGAGTGTCAACAGCTAATTACTGCGTTGTGTCTTGACGGCTCGATGACATTCGAGCCCCCCCCCCCCTCGGGTCCTGAACAGCGTCAAATAATAAAACGTCTTATGTCACCGCTCATTTATGCCGCAATGTCCACAAAGCCGGCCGAGCTGAATGCCGTTTGCAAATGAACATCATGGACTGAAAAAGAAATCAATACTGTTAATGTATTATTAGTGTACTTTGACCAAATGCATCACTTCAAGGTAGATGGTCTATCTCTTCATTTACCTCAGGAAGGTCTGAGAGTGTGCTGAGAAAACTCTGAGTGAACTCCGTGCTGATAATTGACTCATAGCCATTAGGCTGGCTGCTGATAATAAAAGTGTCGCCTGTGTGGATAGTTTGTGTCCTTATTTCTTCCCAGACATTAACACACTTCATGGCCCTTGCTAATTTGCTGATTTGTACAATATGGCTCATTGGCCTGATTTGTGCTGCAAATCTGATGCCAGGCTTCTTCTAATAGGAGTCGATCCATAAGATAGAGAGGGTGGTTCATGTTCAGTATTACGGGTCATTCACATATTCCTCTGCGTTTGTTGGTACACGCTACACGCGTGGGCAAGAGAGCATGACTGACTGATCTGAGCTCCTATTGAACCCAACAAATCCCTTAGATCAAAGATTCGAGGCATTGACAGTGACAGTTGGCTACAGCAGTATGAACTGCTACTTACCTTTGCCAGTATTGATATAATATATGATTAATGTATCTTCATTTTACATATTCAATTACCATTACCCCTATTACTTGCTATACTTTTCTTTGGCTTTGGAATTTTATCCCGCCCAAAAAAAAAACAAGATTTAAGACTCACAGCATGTCCGCTGCTGTGAATAAAAGATTGATTTTACTATTAAAAAAAGAAGAAGAAGAAGAAATCTAATAGGTCCAATGAAATGCTCTGAACTAAAGATAAAGTAAAAAATAAATAAATAAATAAATAAAGTTTTACTGATGGGAGTATGGTGACGAGTGTACGCAGAGACAAGGGGGAAGCGACGAGCGGGCGGTTACCTGCTCCTGCTGCTGACGAGCGAGCTCCATTTGCTGCCTCTGTTTCTCCATCTGGGAGGCAGCGAGCTTCTTCTGTTCGTCGTGCGCAGCCAGGAGCTGCTCTCGAAGGCTGATCAGCTGCGTGATCATGGTTGAAAGCTGGTGCTCCTTTTCCGCCAGGCTCTCTGGAGTACCTGGTGAGGGAGGGGGAGAGTCACACAGGTATGTTTTTGAGTGGCCATGATTAAACGTGGCTTTGTCTGCAGAGTGCTGTGTGTATTTGTATACCGCTAAATATAGAAAAGGCGCTATGCTGCACACACCGGTCATCATATTGTGCTATTATGTGATCCACACAATATGTCGTACAAAGAAACCCACATGGGCAGAAACCAACTGCAGTGAATTCCCTGGTTGTGTTAAGGTCACACAGCCTGCAGTTGGGTGTTTGGTGGTAGAAGCTTGTGTTCTTAGCATTTAGAGGAATAAATGTGAAGGAATTGTTCACTGGATGTAGACACGGAGCTGCAGGGAGCCGTCAAGCGTACGTTATATCAAAAAGCCAGGGTGAATATAAAGGAAGCGCCAGGCTGCACTGTGTGTGTGCAGACTTAAAAACTGAAGAGTGTTAACCGAAATGAACCGATGTTTCTAAGGTTACGGGGAGCACAATGCCGGGGAAAGTTGTCCAAATAGGACTTCTTTTTTTGCCAATATATGACACATTTTTTTCTAAAATCAGGCTTTTCATACTTCCTAAATCAGATGCGTGAGTCTGAACACTCATTTTTGTTCATGTTACTGAGGCATCACAATTCTGCACCGGAGGAGACATGACACAGAGGGAGCAGCTCCACCACAGACCATTGTTACAATGTGTGCTGTTTTTTTTCTTGTCTGTGTCACGGGGTCACACTTTGATTGGCTCTGATTGAATCAAATCCTGGAGTCACAAAAACGAAAACCCTATCTCAGCAAAAAAAAAAAAAATTGCAGTGTGAACGCAGCCTAAGTGATATTATCAGCGTGGTTTCTAAATAATCATCATAAAAGCGATATCGGATCAACACTGATCCGCTTTATCCGTTAACAGATGCAGGCTTGTAAAACAAAAGCCTGACTCTTTTCACCATCGTGTGTCTGCGCCGTGCATGATAGAGAGAGCGTCTCGCTGCTCTCCTCTCTCCATCTGCCTAATCAATGCTAAGTGATCCTACCATTGACTTACACAGCCAACATAATTGCCAGTGAGAGGCTAGACAGTAACTCACTCTCCTCCCACTGCACTCCGGCGTGACAGGCTGAAGCCGGAGGAACACACGCAAAAAAAAAAAAAAAAAGAGAGAGAGATGGGACGAGTGACGGAGGAGACGGAGCGAAGGATAAAAGCACTGATATAGGGAGAAGAGTCCAGTGCAATCTGGCCGTGGGCCAGCCAGAGCTGAATTCTTTCCTGGGTGTCTTCCTCTCTTCTCTGGCCACATCTGTCTTGAGTTTCTCCGAGAGCTCCCGGGGGCCCTCTCCACTCAAACTATTTTAATTTGACTAAACACCTGATTTATTTTATCTCTCCGATGAGGAAAGCCGTTTGTCTTTATAGGGCCTGTCAACCTCCAGAACCCATTCAGGGCAATTTACTGGCAGGGCTTGTCTGAACCTCGGTTCGCCTCCGTCTTCCTCCACTGCTGCCTGCTGCAATGGAAGAGAGCTGCAATTCTCCATTTATCCTGCTAACGAAAAAAGCACCTAAAAGCAGCTATTCATTGGGGTCTGTGTGCAGTTTTCAAGGCCTGAATTGACTTCTTATTCACCCAACGGGACTTTCTGTGAATGGCTTATCTATAAAAATTGATGTAGCCAGCGACCAATTTTGTTAACCTTCCTCAGTGTCCCTGTCCCTTCTCCAGGTCACCAGCGTCAGTTGCTGTCACAATAACTCAGTCCTGTCAATACTATAGTTTTGGGGGTTGGGGGCACACTGAAATACAGACAAAAAAATCCAAAACAAAACAGAATGACAGAAAAGTGGAGATGACCTTGGGCCAGGAACCAAACATCTGGGCTCACAGACCCTCTCGGCCCTCTCAGAAGTGAAATCAACAGGGAATGTAGGATATATCTATTTTGTGTGTGTGCATTAATGCAGCGCTAACGTCACAAAAGGATCTGCAGGGTGCTCCACACTCAGAGAATGCTAACAGAGCACCCATTGTCTCCATGTTGAGCTGAATTGTGGGAAGTCTGCCCCCTTCCAGCCCCCTTTTTCTTCTTATTTTTCATAATCGACCATTTTGCCTCTGCTGAAAATCTAAAAACTTTTTTTTTTCTTTTAATCAGACAAAGCCGAGGTGGAAGAATCAGAATCAGGCACATCTGTTTTTGTTGGTGTAAAAAATCTCTTTCTTCTTGCTCTAAATTATGGATTGGCTTTAAAATGCAGATAAAAGTTTTATTGGGTGGTGCAGAAGAGGGAAGTCGCGGTCCGTGTCTGACCAGCCCGCTGACAAAAGAGGCCGTTTCCTGCATATTGCATGGCTTTTAACAGCGGTGGGGCCGGGGTCTGCCTGTTAACATGTCTCCTCACATTGTGCTTTCGACGGCAGACAGACAGCTCGGAGATGCCTTGGCGCTGCGTAAACCCCAGCCGCCTGCCTCGACCTAACACGCTGTGACATCCTCCTGCGAGGTGTCTGAGGCGAGGCGGGCCTGTGCCAGCCTGACACAGGAGCAGTATCCCGGCAGGGAGTGGTCAAGGTGCACCGGCGCTGAAACTTTCCTTCTCGGGACACTGACAATGTGTGATGGAGACGCTAAACTGACACACAGAGGAGGACACTGTCTGTGCCGTTCAGTTCCACCCCATTGTGCATTCACCTTTTACAGATTCCTGCCTCTTTTAAACGTCACAAAGTAGGGCAGAAAACATCGACGGGTGACTAAATAAATGATAAGAGGAAAACAAGCAGAGCCATGGTTGCTCTGGGATGGATGTGGGTATTTGAGCCTTGGGGTCTTTGGATAAAAGGCACTTTGTAGGGGTGTGATTTGTTCTGTCCAATACCCACATCACCCTCTCTCTTGGCTCCCTCCTCTCTGCTCTAATCAAGCAGTCTCTAATTTGGGTTCCAAGTCCAGTACCGGGGAAAAAGAAGGAGGCTTGTTACTTTGAAGAGTCCCGAGTGAATAACACAGATAAAAGATTCAGGCACAAAAAAAGAAGAAAAGCAAGGGAGGGTGAGGGTGAAAAGGGGGAAAATCACAAGGCACCCTATTCTCTTCCTGTCCTTTGGTTCGGACAGCTGAGCCATTATGACCAGATCTGAATTGGGTACTTTTTAGTGCCAGAGGACTGGAATTTCTTTGTCTCTCTCTCTCAGTCAGCTTTTGTGGGTGCGTCCATATGCCCATCCTAAGTCAATTAAGACTTGCCTAAATGCTACGATTGTAGCACGATGTACCCCCTCCCCACCCCGCCCCACCCCCACTCTCCCCTCCACACACACACACACACACACACACTGCACATACCTCAAGTGCCCACTGAGCCTCTCTGTCTCTCTGTGCTACCTTCTGTGTGTGAATGTGAAAAAACGTTGAACACAGATACGTATCGCCGCTTGCTCCGATCGATAAAAGTGTGTAACTGAGCCTTTGTCCATTCTTGCTCAGGAAAACAAAAAGAGTCCGTTGAAGAACAAGCAAATGGCATCTATGGGTCTTTGAGTTGAAGGATTTCAGATCTGACTCCAAAACCACAGCACGAAACGCTCTGACGTTTACACACACTGGTCACTCTGGAGCCACACTGGTGGAAAATAGGAGCCTGAATAAAAATCACTTTTTTCATGGAGCACTTATAGATAGATGTACATACTGTCCAGCACAACGCAAATAAAAAAACAGTAACTGATGATAAAACAGTGGGTTAGGAAGTGGAAGTATAAATCCAAAAACAGGGATATAATAGATATAATAGCTATGTTGGTTGGAAACAACGTAGAGAAAAAAAACCCGGGAAAAAAGCAGGAATAAAAAATGAAGTAAATAGAATTAAATATAACATGATAGAAAACTGATTGCTTAAAAAATGTGTGTCTATAAAAATGTTAAAAACTGATTAAAATGAAGAGTTTGTGTGTTATTCTTTTCCCCTTTGAACTAATATACACACACTTGTTCAGAAACGATACAAAGCCATATGTGTTTCCCCACAATATGGTGTTAATGTGTCTCCATGTCCGACAACCGAGACAATATGAGTAACAGCTGTGTTACCTGGCTTGCTGCCTCTGACGTGATATAAAAGCTGTTAATCTTGCCAATAAAGCGGCATTAACAAGCAGGAGCAATGACTCACAAGCCCATGTCATTCACAGGCAGCAACGAGTCTCCATCCTCCACCATATCAGGTTGGTCTCCATCAGCCACGTCCTGCTGGTGATCCTGCTGGTTTTAGTGGGTGTGTGCGGCATCCGTGGCTGCACACGTAGCATTTAGAATCTTCAAGATACTTTTATGGGGAGAAATGACCCAGCTCATGTCGTTTTTTTTTTTTTTTTTTTTTCTAAATGCCGTGAGTGGCGTCTGGAGTGGTTATTAACACCAGAACTTTCAATTTCGCGTGCGTCGGATGTCCATGCTGAACAGTGATGGAGACAAATATTTTGATGATGGACGAAGATTCACTCTTCAGTATGATTATGCAAATATAAGAGCCGCAGCACTTTACCATGTATCAATGACGCTGGACAAAGTACTTCATCAGACCAAAAA
The DNA here is from genome assembly GCA_037832705.1 of Centriscus cristatus. Lineage (NCBI taxonomy): Eukaryota > Metazoa > Chordata > Actinopteri > Syngnathiformes > Centriscidae > Centriscus > Centriscus cristatus. Next base: position 1,401,460 of record JBBMJM010000019.1, on the reverse strand, counting down.
ATAGGAGACTTGACCCCAACTTGTTTCTCCACATGAAGTGACACTACGCATACTTTACCGCATCCCTGCTATTCACTGTCAGTAATAATTTGACTGAATATTGCAGAACTAACAAGATGTTCTTGTATCAACTCAACACACTGCCTGTATCGCCACATAAATACAACCTCCAATGCGTCAGATCATCTTGTGTGGCCTTTATCGTCATGAGTCTGACCCACATGTTCTTATAAAGCACATAAACAGCTGTCAAGGCCGACCGCATATGGCGAGCTAACGCGTGCGAGGCAGCAACGGACTGTTTGCCGCAGAAGCTGCAGGTGAATGAGGATGTACAGTGTTTTTAATTCATTCTTTTCACAGACTATTTATTTACCGCTCCTGTCTCTGCTGGTAATAATCCAATCAGAATGGAAGCTGTCACCTTGGACCGTGCCAGCGAGATCTTTTCAAAAGTGCTTTTGTCCTGAACATGATGTGGCTTTAAGACAAACCACACAAAAACGGTGGAAGACTGAAGCAAACGAGAGCTGCAAAGAGCATCATGTGAATTCATGATAAAATAAAAGTACAATACCCTGTTCTAAACTACAATCACCTACATTTATCTCACATGCATACATATCTTTACACTTATCTCAGGAGCTGTCTGAAACCTCACATACACACAATACACATGCACAAATGTTATGTTCTTTGTAATCAACATGCCTGTATATATTACATCATCCTTTATTGGACTATACAACTCGATATGTATGTGTAACATTAACAAAGCCTCTACTTGAAAATACATAAATGATAATACTGTTTTGTTAAAAATGCAAGTTGACTAAAATAAATGTGTAAATGTGTTAAACTTTGAAGTTTAAGGCCATTCGGCTTTAAACTGCCAACAAGACAATCCTTATCTTATCAGAGGTCATGGTCATACATGGTTTATATACTTAGATACACACACACACACACACACACACACACACACACACACACACACACACACACACACACACACACACACACACAC
>JBBMJM010000019.1:1358321-1369053 GCA_037832705.1 Centriscus cristatus | reverse complement strand
AGAGAGAGAGAGAGAAAAGAGAACATCACCTGTGTGTGAGCGTGTTTCCCTTCAGGGCTTCCGCCTGTTCTAACAGGTGTCCTAGTAGGGTTCCTCTGGGTTCTTCACCTGCCATAATGAGATATTACTACCTGACAGCTCCCAGCTGGAGGAGCACTGACACGGAACCCACCGTTTAGCACAATTAAATTATCACCCTCCATTGTGATTGTGCCATGCTGTGCAGCAGCCAGGATATGTAATCAACTCCTCCTAATACAGGCGGTAAACCACGCTCCTCCTCTCTCTCTCTCTCTCTCTCTCTCTCTCTCTCACACACACACACACACACACACACACACACAGTCACGCCTCCAAATGTAAACAGGTGAATCAAAGAAAAAATTATCTTTTTATTAACTAGTCCGATTGAACCACAGGCTCACAAATTGATTTACATTTCTTAAACCTCAGCCGACTAATTAAAGATAATGATATTAAAATTTAGTAGATGGTTTGTAAAACACCGTTTTTGGTTTTTTTTTTGTTAACTCCACATTGACTGGAGAGTTGTCCAAATGAATTTTTTGAAATTGTTCTGCCATTATTGTTGACTTTCTCCTGCATAAGGTCAACTCAATTACAGTGGCACTTTATCCCCACTTCACACTCGACTCCTGCCTTTCCTATTAGACACTGACACAATTACCACCGCTAAAACCCACACGCTCACCATAGTCACCCGCAGCAAATTAAGCAAACCACCTGAAGTGCTCACTTTACATATTGAGCAGAGCATTGATAATTACTTTGCAGGGTAAATTATTTGCAATGATATGCTGCGAGCGGAACTGCCTTGCGTCTCACTTTAAACACTTGTACAGCTGCCACGACGGGGTAGTCGGCGTCCTTGCTCTCTGTGGAAGGCAGCGGCAGATGCAGGTGGGAGAGCGCTTAAGTGTCCCTGTCTGACTACTCATAAAGGGTCGATGAGCACTCACACCCTTCCCCTCCTCGATCCCCTTTCCCCCCCGTGTCGCTGTGTGGCCCCCTTTTTCCCTGATCCCAGGACACAAGCTCCGAGCTGGATGGCATAACAGCCCTCTCATTTCTTCAGGACACACCGGTTCATCTAAGCATATGATTTCAAAACAAATGAATGATGGAGGGGAAAAAAAATCGTTGTGCACAAATTATCCACTTAAACATGAGCGAGTTGCATAAAGAAATCAAAGTGTGTTCCACTTGCAGTCAGAATATGAGTCGTTTCCGCCTCTGACAGGAAGTGGAACGCTCTCCCAACGTTATAGGTCCGTCTTGGACTTTGGTCCCAATCAGAGGACCGTGAGTTTACAATCCAAGATGGCAGCACCCACCATTAGCTCTATTAGCAGTTTAGCTGTAAAGTGTCATTTTATTTTCACTGTATCACTTAGGTCATTTGTGTCAATTCCAATGACTCAAACACACAACTGCTTATTCATTAGTTAGTTAGTTAGTTAGTTGGTTGGTTGGTTGGTTGGTTGGTTGGTTGGTTGGTTAGGCCAACTGTGTCTGTGTGTGTTTGTTGCGCTATAGTTATAGAATACAGAATGATGTGTTTATCGATTAAAAACAAGCAGATGGGCAGCTTTTTTCGATCTAATTTCTATATCTACTGGGTTGTGATGAACACAAACAACACTATTTCCACACGGAAATTACGTCAACACAAGTTGCGGACTCTTGACGTCTGCTGCAAGTGGACAACACACCCTCAGTATCCGAATAGCTGGACAGCAGGCCTCTGAACTCTTGGCCGAAAGAAAAATAAGACTGAGACAAGAAAAGCTGTTTGTTGTTCTATCTCTCTTTCTTTTCCGCCCCTCTCTTTTTTTTTCACTGCTGGGGGATGTAGCTCCCAAAGGGCCGTCTGTTGCTGCCGCCGCTGCTGCTGCTGCACTTAAGCAAACCTCACAGTGAGTCTAGCCATCAACCAACACAACCCTATTTGCTGAGCAACAGTGGAGCTTTGTGGCTTGCCTCATAGTTGACAGTAAGTTATGAGCCCTTTGTGAGCAGGAGAAGGAAAACAGAGATCGGAATTTGGCAGGAACATAATAATACAGAAATCTCCTGTTCGTGGAACCTGAAATTTTCGGCGCAACAATCGGCCATTGTTGAAGGAAAGAAAAGCAATGGTGACAGATGAAATATAGAGTGGGGGGCCCCTCTTTTTTGTAAAACAGTAAACAAAGCCCTATTCAAGCCAGATCCATTCTGTCATTTATAAAGATAACTTCTGTGTGCTGGACAGTTTGCAGCAAATGGCTGCACCTCAACAAATCGAGTGTAACATCTCTCACAGAGGCCAGAAAAGTGAGTGGAGGAGCTCGCTGGAGGGTGCCAAACACAAGTGAGGGTGGAATCCCGAGTTACCAAAGAAAGCCGACAATAAACCCATTGGGAACATTTTCAAATGGAAAAGACAAAACAAGAAAAGAGGCCCCTTGAGAGAAAAAACGTGTGTCAATGATTGGGCACTTTTTCAACGACAGCAGCTAATTTTGAAGGAAAAAATTAGAATGGAGTAAAGAATAGAAGATGGTATGGGAAACAGGGAATGGTTTATGAGAGGGGTGGGGGTGGTGGTGGTGTGGGGGGTATTGTACTCTACGACAGGGGAACTATGGGTCCCAGTCCTTGGTGTTGCCACCATGAGATCATCATTGGCAACGTTCTGGCCCAGCAAAACGGGTTGGTACAACCGACGCTGGTTTGGACATCTGGAAGGTCGACAAACAGTGGGCCACTTTTTCTGTCACTACGCTTGTTCTTTCTCCCCCCACAAAAATATAGACTGCTGCACAAGTCCTAGTCACCAAATTGGCAAATCTGCAACTACTCGAGGGAAGAAAAGCAGTTTTGTTCCTTTCACTCTCATCTCATAAATGGATTTCTGTCGCTGGCAGAAATATAGACGTGAAAAAAGAAGATGTAATCAACTGTAACTGTACCACCTGTTTTTATTATTTTAATTTTTTTTTTCTCTTCTTATTTTAAGTGTGTAATAAAAATATGAAACTTTCAGGGACTACGACAAGAATAAGTAGGGCTGACATTGAATCTGTGGGTGGAGGTGGGATGCCGTTTCTTGTGACACGTCAATTGGAAAATCAAAACAGGGGTAGTTCATTTGCTCCACCCAGATGAGGCCATGTAGCAGAGCCATGATGAATAGGGGTCAAGCGAGCCACACCTCAAAGATTTATGATTAAGGCTTATTATGTTGGAAACTGACATTGATTGCTGATTTAAACCACTGAAACCAATTAATTTGCCAGTGCTGAATAAAAAGCATGGTCAACAGTGTGTGTCAGTCTGACAGGTTGGACAGGGAGAAGCCAAGCAAAGTGAAGGACGAGATGAATTGCCGGCCCCGTACTTGTGTTTGGAGTGGTGGTTAAAAGTTACTTTAAAAAAATGACTGACAGCTGATATATAAAAAGAAAAAAGAAAAAAGAAAAAAAGAAACAGTGAGATTGGAGCAAAACCAAAACCAGAAACTCCACTGATCTGAATAATTGCTCAAAAATTTGGTTCACAGGAGCTGTGAACATGGTGCTATTTTAGCAATGCTAAGAGGGTTTCATTCATGATCCGGCACTCACAAAACTTGGCTAAATGAACGTGAAACTCATAAAATCGGCCAGCTGACAGACATGGTTGAACAGAGTAAAAAAAAAAAAAGTGCTGTATTTCAAGTCTGGGGGAAAGTGGGTGATGTAGTGGATTAGACGCTGACTGAAACACAAAATGCTTACGCCGTCTGCTGCTAACCATGTGTCTGACCACTGGATTTCAGCTCGTCTGAGCGTTGCATGGAAGGACGACACACCTATCCAGCTGAATTAACATTCAGCATTGAACAAACGACACACACACGGCTGTTTTTTGTGTCTGTGGTTGTCGGGGGAGTTTTTTTTTTTTCTCTCTGGCTTGTTGAAATGACACACATATCATGACAGTGCTGCAAAATGGAATCATTAACTAAATTACTTTCTTAAAAAGCCACAAGTGTGGATTTGTGTGTGTCTTTGGCAGTGGGCCACAGGCCTCTGGTTCCCAAGCAGCATCGTGCTCTGGCTCTGTTGTGGTTCCCTGCCACCACACTCATTATGCTCAGCCTCAGCACAGCACGATGCGCGGCTGCAGCTCGCCTCACTTCACTCACTCCCGCTCTGGTCGGAAATAATCTGGTAATCTCAAACTGTACTCCTCCATTTTCCTCTGTTCACACAAAGAGACCTTTTGTCCTGAAACATTTATGACCACCTATTGCAGCATCGTCATCAGAGAATCGGTCAAAACACACTCATCAAATACAGTCCAATATGTTGATAACACGTCAGGAGATGGATAGAATGAAATAATAAATAGAACGGGCACTTTATCAGCCTTCCTGAGATGCATCTCGCTGCACAAAGCAAACAGATGAAAGGTAAATAGCAAGTCAAGGCTGGACAAATATTTGATAAGAGGATATGGACTGTAGTTGAGCTGAACGACAAGGGTGTCTGTGTACTCCACCTACACACACACACACACACACACACACACATACACACACACACACACTGTCTGTTGGTCCTGTGCTGAGTATGCTCGGTAGCAGATGTGTCTTTCACAGCTTTGTAACCAGTGGACAAACAATAGCTGAAATAGCTGATGAAAACTTCTTTTACATTGAGATGCAGACACATTCTGCTTTTAAAATTTTTGGATTTTGCACTTCTGACTGACTTATTTTGCACTGACACTTGAGCCCCTTACATACTTACTTTAATCCACCTTTCCGTCTTTATTTTTTTATGTTATTTGAAACATATTTGAACCTCTTCACCTTCTAACACAGACAGGATCCAGGTAAAGCGCCACAAGCCGATGTGTTCAAAAGCTCAGTCAAGAGTTTCTTCAGCTCTGCTAAAAAGATGCAAATCGGATCACTTTTATTTCATATCCCATTAATTTCTATTCAGGTCACAGTCTGACGGACCACCTACATGTATATATATACAATGTCAGTCATATCAAGATCGTGTTACATGTCACTTTTCATGTGTGATCCAGTATCAGCTATAAATGGTAGCGATGTCATTTCAGCTAAAAATACAGGACTTGCCTAGTTCTGTTTCCCTGCATTCTTCATTGTGCCAGAAAACAAAAGTAAAAAAAAAAAAATGAATTTTGCCAGTAGAACACAAAGAGGTTTCTCAGACAGCTTTCTAAAAGCTATCGATAGTTTCAAAATTTCCCACATTCCCCCTCCTGTGGGTGTGCCTGCAAAGTGCTGCTCTCTACTCTCTCGGAAAGCTCAGAGGAATTGCATCATGGGACAGGGTGTAAGACGAGGGTAGCAACATACTGTAACATAGGGGAAATACCTCATGTTGGCCGATTGGTAAACAGCCGGCACACGGACCTGACTCACTCTCACATGGGTTATAGAGAGGATCCAGTGGTGTATTGACAATGTAATAATATGTTGTCCATAGTTTCATATATGCTCTTTTTTCTTACTATCACCTCGACTTTGTGTCTACCAACCTGAACAAGAATGATGAAGATGAAACTTTTGTTACTGAAGTGTCATAAATACCAGCTACCTTAAGACTTGAGTCATATTATAACAGGTGACTTTCACTTTTGCCTAAGTCATTTTCCAGTGAGGTACTTTGACTCAAGTATGTTTTTTTTATACAACGCTGATGTGTTTGAATGTCTCTGTCTAACACACATCGTCTGTCGCTCATTATCTGAGAGGGTTTTGATCAGAGACCCTTGTTTGATACAGTTACACCAAGAGTCAGCAGTGATCTGCATAGTCAATAACTTCCGTAATTATATGTGCAATTCATCAGATGGGATGTGATTGCAGGGGAAGTGGAATAGAGAGGAGCAGAGAGGTCTGATTCCTGTAGGACTTACGTCTAATCACAAAACTAACAGGATAATTGAAATCTAAATTGAAAGGTTTCACACGCGTGGGGAATATGTCAGACGCTGAGTGTCGAGGTGCTTGTCAGAGGAAACGGGGGGAGAAAAAAAAAAAAGGAGATTTGAACTGCTTCGATTAACAATGTGTGGTGAAATCTGGATTCAATCACTCATTCGTCACAAAAATGAGCTGGTGCTTGAAACATTCACCATCCAAATCATCACCAACTTGCTTTCAGTTGTTGACTCTTCTATATTATATTTGTGCATTGTGTATTTCTTCATTTATATTTGGCTCCAACTCTCTCAGGTTGCAAATCACAGGTTCTGGGGGAGTAATTTTTCAATCTAGCTAAAATACATCTATATATCTTGTTTTCCTCAACATGTTCACTGGAGAATATGCGTCAAGGAGCAGTTCAATAATTGCTCAATATGCCACACAGGCATCGTCATCCCTCTCGTTCCGTGACCTTTAGATTCTTGTTTTCAGGAGGTGACCGGAGTAATTTGGGAGCAGCAGTTGTGCAGGGAATGACATGTTCTGCGTTTGGTTAAAAAAAAAAAAAAAAAAGAGCATTCAGCACACTTCCTTTTTTCTAAAGCGTCTTATCAGAGTTAAGTATTTAGTCGGGACACTGCATTGAAATGAAGCTGTCCTCCATTTCACCTCGGTGTCTGCTGCCTTCGCAGTCGCTGCTCAGGTTTTATTCATTGTGAACGCAGAGGACTGCAGGAAAGAGGAAGTGCAGAAAAGTCCTCTGTCCCATTCTCCTCTCCTCCCTCCCCCCTTTCCCTGCTGTCACTCCCGACCACAGGATTCATATTCATCCCTCAATAACATTTAATTAGTAATGCCAAATTCATTAACCTATACTGCTGTTGCGCTGGCCTCAGCCATAAATTAGCTTAATGTGAGCAGACGTATTGCAGCTGTAATAAGGGACATAAAACTCTAAGAGAAACAGATACTGTTCCTCCGTCGTCATGGATCATTACATCCCGGCATTCATTTTCAGAGGAGCAGCTCTGCAATGCTCCGTAACGCTCGACGAACCCGTTTTAATGCTGCAAGGAATTATGGGAAGGCATTACAACCATCACCATGTCTCACCTTCAAGATTTTTAATGATTTAACTAAAACGCCCTGCTTGTCATGTACTTGTTGAAAATGGAAACGAAAGAAGAATTTGTTGTTACTGTACATACAATAAGCAAGGGCGTCTCCAATTTGTTTCTAATTTCTAAACGTGCACGGGTCTGTGTTTGCAGAGGAAATACCGTCCTAAAGGTGACTTGCGAGCAGAACATGACGGCCATCTTGTTGCAGTTATTGCAGTAACAAGATCTGTTCGCTTTCAGTCACTGTCGCGTGAAGTAAACAAAGAAGAAACGTCACGTGTAATGGGATTCAATGCGGAGCAACGCACACAGACAGATGCAGAAAAATAAACGCTCATGGCGGCGTAGGACGTTATAAAGTATGAATTCAGCTTCAGCTTCTAAGCGGAACGTGTTGCTTGTAGGACTGGGTATGTTCTGGCTGCGGGAGGTGTCATCACAACAAAGACTTTCTGCTGCTTGTCTTCCCTTAAAATCCCCCAAACTTGAGGTTCTGATTCTTAGGCCCGACAAACAAAAAACAGCTGTTGTGAAATGTGACTTGTGGAATTACAGTTTGACCTCTCTGCTCCCCAAGAGCCGACCTGGACCTTTCGCTCTGTTGGTGAAAAAAAGGGAGTTGTACCATCAGACCACTCACTTCTTTGCTTTTTATTTATTCTTTCAAGCATCGGTGGTGGAGGAACACAGGTTCATTGTTCCCGCTCAGATGGAAGTTGGGGTTACCAGGGTAACAGCTCTAATCCTCCTTTTTAAAACAACAACTCTTTTTTCACATTATTGAGTGTTACCTTAAGAGCACTCGCTCACATTTAATTAGCTATTATTCTTTTTGCTAGGGGACAGTATGATGAGTTAATCGAAATGTGCAAAATAACGCAACAGCTCCTTCTTTCTCCTTCAAGAATGACAATAATGAGGCCATTATCGAGGACTGCGCTTTAAAATGTTGCCCGGCCACCAAAACAGAGCACATAATTGTTCTGGTGTTTTCCATACAATCAACATCCCATTGTTGGTGACTTGAGGACGAAGGGAGCGAAAGAATGGGGGCCATAATGATTGGTCTGTGCAGCCATGAAGATCCTGTACAAAGTGTCCACTGAGGAAGGACCTTGATAGACTACTGATTTGCTTGTAAGAGCTGTGGATGAAGACAACTGTCTGGCTTTGCAGGAGGAGAAAAAAAAAAAAGTCCTTTCTCCTTTTTGTCACTCTTTGCCGCTCAAATAGTCCCCAAGCCGCATTAGAGAGGAACCATTCAGATGGTGAGAAGCTGGGAGTCACACAGACTCATGTGAAGGGGGCCACACAGTCGCTGGAGAGAATGGCCGTTTATATAACGTCTCTCTACTGCGGCACAAATTAAATGTAAGCTAATAAAAGGTATGTTATCAGTAAGACCTCGTGGCCCTGAAATAATCCCATATTTGAACATTTGATCCTATATATGATCAAATGTTATATATATATTTATATATGTGGCAGTTCAGTTTACACTTCATGTACGTCAACTGAACTTTACTCAACATGTCAAGAAGACTCCATTAGATAATTGCATTTATATCCCTCAAAACTAACCACATTACACATGCAGCCCGACCATTTGGAAATTAAAACACGCCGAGATGATGATGTACGGAGGCTGAGAAGGACATATTGAAGTTAAAAAGTTCCACGTCCCAAACGTGCTGCGCGAGGGCTCGTCAGGGTTGTGCAAACATGTCCGCGCACCTATTAGCTGGGCTCTATTGTGAGAGAGTGAGAGAGCCCGAGCTGCAGGGCAGGAGGAATGCTAAGTGGGCCCCTTAGCCTAGTCAACCTTCAGTGGGTTTCATTTATCTTCATCTTGTTAGACTAAATTAATTAACAATCTCAATGTTACACACTTTCTCCTTTCATTACATCAAATAATGGCAGAAATGTAAGGGGAGGTCCTGCCCACTGGGAGCAGACAGAGACTGAAGACATCTCTTTTTCTTGCCCCCCTCTTCCCCTCTCCCCACCAGCCCCTCCCATCTCACTATCTTACCTTCCCCTCTATCTCTCTCTCTCTTCCTCATTCTCTCTCATACTTTCTCTTTGACCAGACAAACTGTCTTCGCACTTCTTCTCTTCATCACTGAAGGACGCTTTGTTTTCCAAAAACGACTTCATAACTCATTATAAAACAAAATAACAAAAAAAAAAAAAAAACAGCCTTGACTCGGGTGTGAGAAAGACAGCAGTCGTCAGAATGTTCTCACATCTATTCAGACAAACTCACGACTGACTGAGAGAATGAAAGAAAGGCACATCCGGTGTCAGTACAGTACAAAAAAAAAAAAAAAAGTCACAAACATGGAGCAGATATGTACAAGCATGTTCACAAAGCCCCCTCTGACCTAATTCGACTGCTCTGAGGACAGATACCAGGATCCTTCAGTGGAGGAATGTCACATCCAACTACCTCTTTCTCTGTCCTTCTCTCCCCTCTCACCCCTTCCACTCCAGGATGCAAGTATTATCCAAGCGAAAGGGCCAACCCTGAAGCAAAACCCGCCTTTAATCCGAGCCTGATTGTTGCGCTCCTCCAATCTGCAGCTCGTGTGCGTGATCTCCCACAACTGGCAACTTGTCCTTTAATTAAAACAGCAGTGACAGAGGGATTGTGGCTTAGCGGCGCAGTAATGTGTTTACTTAGAACAACAGTGTTGTATTGCAGCGTTGAGAACAAAAGGAATTATTGTGAAGCAGCTAAGGGTCATAGGTCAAATCTGCTTTAAATTCATTTAAGTCCAAACACACACACACACACACATCTGAAACATGCACACCACAGCAGACTGGTATTTTCAGTTGCGGTGTGAGTTAAACGCTGTCATTCCCCTTGTTACATTACTCTTAAAAGAAATGTGGAAATGAGTGGCGGCGTGATCTCAACATTTGAACATGCTTTATGCCTGAGTAACTCCTGTCAAATCACAGCAGACACGGCGCACGGTAGCAATCGGTGCTGCGCCATGAAATATAAAACAGGCTCTGTACATTCATGCACAGAGAAGTGCCAAAGGTGTGTGTGTGTGTGTGTGTGTGTGTGTGTGGAGGGGGGGTTCACACAGGAAATGAACAATTTATATACTGATAGTTTTGTTAAACGTGTTCCCAAATATTTAGGTTCCAACCTGCTTTGAAAACGCTTCAACACTTACTCATGTTAAAATACAGATGAGGTGTTTTTTCTATTGAATTCCTGAAGGACACTTTGACTGGGTAATGATTATGGCACCAAATTGTCCTGTCTTTTTTTAAAATACCCCCAACAGAGAGAGAGGGAGAGAGAGAGAGAGAGAGAGAGAGAGAGAGAGAGATCCTGTTAATTTAATCAAATAAGTGACCTTTTGAAAAAGAAATCAAAGAGGATTCATTAGCTTTAGTAAAGTTTGGCTGACAGCAGCTTTGAAAGGCAGATGCTGCTGCTGTGGCTTCTAATGAGCCGACCCTAATTAGGGAGCAACAGTGGAGCCAAGAGAAGGTAGCGTACTCGGAGAGGAGCCAATGGTAAATACACTCTCTTATTTACTTCCTCTGTGTATAATGACAGAACACATTTTTAATTAGAATCACAGGAAGGGTGAGGACAAAAAAAAAAAAAAAAAAAAAAAAAAAAAATTTG
>JBBMJM010000019.1:1291036-1306260 GCA_037832705.1 Centriscus cristatus | reverse complement strand
ATAAAATAAAATAAAATAAAATAAAATAAAATAAAATAAAATAAAATAAAATAAAATAAAATAAAATAAAATAACCATGCACAGAAACAAGTTTGATTCGTGCTTGCTTTACATTTTGAATTTAATTTGAACCATGTGGTGAGCCACAGCATCGCGTGTGTGTGTGGTTTTCACCTTCACCTTCTTCACAGTGAAATCCTCGAGGAATCATCCAGATATTCCAGTCATGACCCCATTTGGACAGGAAACACGATCTTTGTCAGAATTTGTTCAGCACATGTAGGAAATGTGGTTACCTCCTGTTAAAACAATTCATGGCATTTTTTTTTTTTACAATGCAATCCAAATTTTAGTTTTACTAATTGAATAAATATGTTTTTGTTGTTACGTCACAGCATTTTTACATCTTTCAAGACAAATAACCTTTTACTTTTACGAATTAAATGTAGGTTTTTTCTATAACTTTTTCTGACAATTTCAGTAATATTTTCTAATTTAATAAATACGTATTAATCTTTTTCATGATCATTCTTCTTTTTGGTATCGTCCTAATGTCGTGTTAATTTCCGGTCGTACAACAATGGCAGTGGCCGGAAGTAACAAATCGGGTGTCCGGTACGGATCGGGTAGTGACAGGTCCTCCAGCTGAGGGCTGTCACATCCGGGACATCCTCCGGTGTCTCTGACACGGTCCCACAGCGCCATCTATGGGCGGAAGTTCTCCCCTTGTGCTTGTCAGCACCCGGACACACACCAGCACCGCTGCAAAACCCAGCGCAGGCCGGGCGACCGACTCTCTACAGGGACAAAACACACCCGCACGATGTCTGACATGGAAGACGACTTTATGTGCGACGACGAGGAGGACTACGACCTGGTATTTGCGCGGGAATGTGCTCCCCTTGCTTTTCGACAGCCACGTATCGGCACGCGCCGAATGCAGCGCTAGCTTGCGTTAGCTGTGTAGCTAAACAGCAAATGTTAGCCAGCGCGCTGGCTGGCAGCGAGTCTTAGCTGGATAGCTAACTGACCCCTGGTATTTAGCTGTATCAGTCTCACAAGCTTGTTAATATGAAATAAACTGCCAACCGCGATGGACAAATAAATGATTACGGATACGTGGAGCTTACGTTGTGCGACCTATAAAAGAAACGACCCGGCTACTTAGCATGCTAACGTTAGCTGAAGTTGAGAATTGCAGAATAATGTTGAGACGTTCTACTGCCTTCAGCTGCTTGTTTCTGACCTACGGATTTCTAAGCTGAAAAGCAGCCTGTTTTTAGACTTTCAGAGTTCGGGGTTTCACTTTTCTCTTATTTGAATCTCAGGAATACTCAGAAGACAGCAATTCAGAGCCAAATGTGGATCTGGAGAATCAGTACTACAACTCCAAAGCCCTGAAGGAGGATGATCCCAAAGCAGCTCTCAGCAGCTTCCAGAAGGTGGAGTCACACATCAGCTGCTCTTACATCAGCTGCTCTAAACACCATAGTTATAGTTATAGTTAGTTAGTATATAGTTGTCCGAATGCTATGAACAAGTATATGGTGCAAAATTAGCACGAATATGTGTGTAAATATTTGTCAACATGAATTCAGATAATACTGAATTAAATATAGTGCAGGACAGCTGCAGGGAGTACGTCTGTACTTACACACCAGAGTTGTATTGTACGTAGCGGAAACAGCGGGCAGGAATGACGTCCTGTGTGGCTAATGTCCATATCCAGGTTAGTGTTGGCCACATCAGTAAAGAACCATAAAGAATAGTAAGGAACAGGAAGCATACAAACAAACATACAGCAGACTGTTGGAAGAAAGGTGTGTGTGGGCCTGACTGGTGATGTTTCTTGTGTGTGTTCAGGTGCTGGAACTAGAAGGAGAGAAAGGAGAGTGGGGGTTCAAGGCACTTAAACAGATGATCAAAATCAACTTTAAACTGGTATGTGGTGGAATTAACACATCATCCTGTCAGACGTCAGCATTCTTGTGTCCTCATTTCGATATTCTTGGACCATTTAACACAGACAGTCATGCTCTGGAGGGTTGTAATTACACAAGTAGTTGTTACTGTTGTATAACAGAAGGTGTCCAACGGCTGAGAAGTTGAACTTCACAGCCAAGTTGCTGTCGTTATGGAAATGACTCGCCAGTGTCCAGCATCAGACTGATTGGAATCATGAATTGTGAATGAATGTGCGTGTGCTGTCCTCTGCAGACTAATTTCCCAGAGATGATGAACAGATACAAACAGCTGTTGACCTACATCAGAAGTGCTGTGACCAGGAACTACTCAGAGAAGTCCATCAACTCCATTCTGGACTATATTTCTACCTCCAAACAGGTACAACGGCTAAACTCAGAATTCCATCACACGGCTCCTGCTCCAATCTTTGACCCCCTAAATCCACGTTGAATCTTTGCATGTTTCTTTTTTTGTGGATGGTTGGATTTGCTCAGCTGTCCTCTGATTGGTCATGGAGGGTGTGTGTGTGTGTGTGTTGGGGGGGGTCTGACGGTCATCGTTTTTGAAGTACCGGCCGCTGTTAGTGATTCCGTTCTTCATTCCTCCTCACCTTGTCATTGAACATGTCCATCAACAGATGTTTGTGTGAGTCTGACGGGGAGACCTGTGTCCTGCTCCGTCTCTTTTTCAGTCACATCTTCTCCATCCCATCCATGTTGTTTGTGTTTGTGTCGCTGTAAACAAACAACACTTTGTGTTTGAGTGCTGGGGTGTCAGCAGGTTGAACTGAATCTCCACATGTGATGAAGTATAATTCCATATGTCATTTAATCGGTATTCTCAGGGCCATGAGACAGTGCTGGGTGACACATGCAACTTGAGTGGAGAGCACAGTAGTTTTGGCTGTTTATTATTTTATTGCACAGCATTTTCGTTTTTCTTGTCAGCCGTTGCCGTGACGACCGGGCTCACGTGGAGGAGACTGGAACAGGGTGGTGGGAACAGTGTTGGGCTGGCCGTTGAGTGTGTTTGTCTGATGTTGGGTTCAGATGGACCTGCTGCAGGAGTTCTACGAAACCACGCTGGAGGCTTTGAAAGACGCAAAGAACGACCGGCTATGGTTTAAAACAAACACAAAGGTACTCGCCGCCCCTCCACTTCCTACAAACCGCCTACAAGACGTGAGCTGATGGTGACACAGTGACTGCGTGTTCTGCCTGCAGCTGGGGAAACTCTACCTGGAGAGAGAAGAGTACGGGAAACTGCAGAAGATCCTGAGGCAGCTGCACCAGTCGTGTCAGGTACTTCAGCAAACACACAGACCTGCTCCAGGCTGCGCGCCGTGGACGCAGGGATACAGACGTCACCCCAGAGGATGAGAGGATTTCACAGCCATAGATTAGGAATATGTTCAGGAATATGTTCTTCTATTTCATTTTCTTTACAGTAAACAACAGCACATGGGCATAGAAACAGAACATGGATGTTACGGTCCTTTAACACACACACACACACACACACACACACACACACCGTCAGTGCACAGACTCTCACAGTCACTCAGAAATAACTCAAATACAAAGATCTGAAACATACAAAATAAAGGAATACACACATATGAAATACGTACAAATATGAGGAAGGAATCGTAGTGTGATGTGTTCCACTTGTCAATAAATCTGACTCAGACTGTGAAAAACGTCCAAGTGGGACAGAGACGGTACCAGTGTGAATTTACATTCAGTGGTGTTTTCCGACCAAAACCAACGTGTGCGTTCTTCTTGTGTTGTTGTAAGACGGACGACGGAGAGGACGACCTGAAGAAAGGCACGCAGCTGTTGGAGATCTACGCGCTGGAGATTCAGATGTACACGGCCCAAAAAAACAACAAGAAGCTGAAAGCCCTGTACGAGCAGTCGCTCCACATCAAGTCGGCCATCCCCCACCCGCTCATCATGGGCGTGATCCGAGGTAGGCTCCGCCTCAGAGCGGCCCGCTGCGCCCACCCCCCCCCTGCCCCCACCGCTCACCCAGCTGTGTTTGTTCTGACCAGAGTGCGGCGGCAAAATGCATCTGAGGGAGGGCGAGTTTGAGAAAGCCCACACCGATTTCTTTGAGGCCTTTAAAAACTATGACGAGTCGGGAAGCCCGAGGAGGACGACCTGCCTGAAGTACCTGGTGCTAGCCAACATGCTGATGAAGTCGGGAATCAACCCCTTTGACTCCCAAGAGGTGAGAACCAAACACAGCAATCAGGACCGAGCGGTGGGCTCGCTGACAGTCTCTCCCACCAGCTACACAGACATGCGTTGCCGTGGCAACTGCATCCTCTCACTCCTGGACAGCTGCAGAGTTAGCGAAGCTACATGTGGGCGCAGACTCTGGATGATGAATGTTAACTGGGATGTTGGCAGTAATGTGAAACCATTGAAATGTGGCCACCAACAGGAGAAAGTGGACCACTGTCGTCATGAACGTGTGCTGTCGGTGGTCAGCTGTTGTCTTTTCTTTTTCCTTCCACAGGCCAAACCATACAAGAATGACCCAGAGATTCTAGCCATGACAAACCTAGTAAGGTAAGCATGTACCACCTCCACTGAATGTCCACCGTGCTCCGGCTGACCGGGACCCTGGATTTACACTGGCTGCGTCTGCGTCGTGTCTCCAATCCGTCTTTGATCCGTCAGCCGCGCTCCGTCAACCCTCCCCGGGTGCGTTTCCATAGCGGCGCAGCTCCGATCCGTCAGTCATGTGACCGACGTGTTCCCGCTGTGAAAACACTACATCAGAAAACGGTTCCTGAAGCTGAGAAGTGTCTCTGGGTTCCTCTACCTGGTGTGAAGGAGGAAATGTCCATTGGTTCCTGGAAGTGAAGAACAACCATTTTGTAGTCATTACGGTAGTCCCATTCTCCTCCAAATCGTTACCGTAATGACAGCAACATGACTGCTCTCAGATTTCATGAACCGATGGGGGTTTCCTCCTCCTTCACACCAGGTAGAGGACCCCAGTGATACGTCTCAGCTTTCACACACCGTTTTCCCACAGCGCAGATAGTAGTGTAATTACGGTACTCCAAAGTATGCTGGCGTGAACGTAGCGCCGGGGATTCGCCGGGTTCAACCAGCAGTCGGTGTGTCTGTCAGTGGACCGCGTCCACCTCAGACCTCTGTTTGTACTGTGGTGTCAGTCAGTGGGGTTCATGTCCATCTGGAGGCTCCTTCCGTCTCAGACTCCAGTGGGATGTGGGATGTGGTGTCAGGAAGTCTGCAGCTCTCACAGACAACGTCCGTCGTGTGTTTGTGTCCTCCAGCGCCTACCAGAACAATGACATCACCGAGTTTGAGAAGATCTTGAAAACAAATCACAGTAACATCATGGACGACCCCTTCATCCGAGAGCACATAGAGGGTGAGTGGTGCTGTCACACGCGCCAGGAAACGCCGGGTGGTCTGAGCGGGGGCTGATAACTCTGTGTTGTGTTGCAGAGCTGCTGCGGAACATTAGAACTCAAGTACTCATCAAACTCATCAAACCGTACACGAGAATACACATCCCGTTCATTTCCAAGGTAGGACCCCGCCTCGCCCTCAGGTCTGAAAGTCAGCGTTTGGTTCTTGGAGGTCATGTGATTTGCTTTTTTTGTTTTAGTGGTTTCTTTAATTTAATTTCCTTTTTAAATTGCATTTCGATTCCTTGTGGTTTTATATTTTTCTTATTTGCCTTTTGATTCTTTTCTTATGATGACCAATGTATTTATGTTATGGTTGACTTTTTAGGGCGGAATGATTCCTTGTTGGTTGCAGCTGTAGTCACATGCCAAACAGAAGATGAAATATAAACACATTAACCCTTTAACACCGCTGCTGATCCACTGGTGCTGGCATTCTGTGCAGTACCGTAATACTGTGACTATCTGCGCTGTCAGAAAACGGTTCCTGAAAGCTGAGAAGTGTCACTGGGGTCCTCTACCTGGTGTGAAGAAGAAGAATCTAGAAGGAGAAAACATCCATTGGTTGCTGTCATGACTGTAATGACTTGCTGGCTTCTAGCAACAGTGAATAGGATTACCGTAATGACAGCAAAATGACGGTTGTCAGCGTTCAGGAACTGATGGACGTGTTCTCCTTCTCCATCCTATTAATTACGGTACTCCAAAGTCTGCTGGCGTGAATGTAGCACTGGAGGCGCCGTGGGTGTTAAAGGGTTAATGTTGGTACATATTTTAGTGTAACGATGGGCGTAGGTTCCCATAGCTGCAACATCTGGCGTGAAAATCTGATTTGTTTCCCCTCAAATTCGAGTCAGACTTTATGTACAGAGCACTTTTCACTACAGGAGCAGGCGCACACATTGAAAACCAGAGAGGAAACACTATGGAACACCCCCCACAAACCCCGGGGAGACCATAACAAAGTCTAGACTACAGAAAATACAAATTATTCATTAAAAACACAAGAACACAGTCCAGTCCACTAAAGGTTACAAACCTGCTAACAAATATGCTAGTGGACAACAGCCATGTTGCTGTCATTACGGTAATCCCATTCCCTCTGGTGTCGGAAGCCAATGAGTCATGACTCGGCTGTGAAGTGCAACTCTTTTCTGACGAGGGGTTAACCTGAGGCTTGTGCATGTGACTCAGATCAGCTGATGATTGTTGTTGTTTCCGTGTCAGGAGCTGAACATCGACGTGTGCGACGTGGAGAGTTTGCTGGTTCAGTGTATCTTGGATAAGTATGTTTCCACGACCGCAGACAGACAACCTTTCTTCTTGTTCACTGTAAAACGTGGAACGAGTTCCTCATAGTTGTTCCTGTCAGACACAGTCTGACCTCTGACCAAGACGACTCAGCAGAAAGCTACAGTGGATAAACTGCTATAGTAATGTAATGTCATCATCATCATCATAATACATAACGTGTTTTCCAGACAAAACCCAAACCCCATGAAATGACTGTTGCCATGGTGAGGAGATTTGTAAAAGTTGGGTGAATCCTCCTCGATAGATTTTAGGATGACACGTACGTGCACCTAAAACGATGAGGTCATCAGTAGTGTTAATGTGATAGAAGCCGACAGTCAACGCCACGTATCAGATCTGACATTTATGTCTGAGTGAAGCTGAGACGGATGAAAGTGACGGGCCACAGGTGGACCACCCACCCTCTGTCGGCACGGCGACCATTCGCCTCTACGGAGGAAACCCCGATAGGGTTGGACCTTGTGGACGGGGACTTATTCTTTTTTTTTCCCCTTCCTCAGCACGATCCACGGCCGCATCGACCAAGTGAACCAACTTCTAGAACTGGACTACCAGAAGAGGGGCGGGGCTCGCTACACAGCTTTAGACAAATGGACAAATCAGCTGAACTCTCTCAACCAAGCCATCGTCAGCAAACTCACATGATGGAATTTAAAAAAAACAAGGAGAGACAAGGAAAGCGGCATGTTTGAGTGCATCCACCACGTTTGCTTCTGCGCTCCTTCCATTCATCAACCGACGCGGCCGACACGGCTCAGGTGTGAGAGGACACGCCCACAACGTGCTCCAAGCGTGTAGTTTTGTTGGGATGAGAAGGGTGCGGGGGGAATAACTGACACTTGTTTTGTTCATGTTCCCGATTGGCCGAACCCTCCATGTGCATCATCACAGGCCTCCGTTGTCCACATGTGTATGAAAACGTATACACGGTATTTTTTAATGTATACAGTCGCCTGTTGGTAATAAACAGATTCCTCTCAGCACTGAAACCCCCCCGCTGCCTTCAACTGTGTGACCGGCAAAACCGGGAGGTACAGTCATCATCAGAGAGACGACGACAACTGGAAATGACCTGCTGTCACAGCTTCCTGCTCGTCTTAGATATATGGGTTTACATCGTTACTGCACCACGCTGTGTAGTATTTGTATGCATCTGTTTTTGAATTCATTTTATATAGAAAATGTCATCTAACAGACCAAGTGTTTCTTCAGTCTATATTTGTACAGTCGGTTCTATTTTTTTATTTGAAGCTCTAAGACCACTCCGTTGGATTACTTTGCCCACCAGCCTGTTCCGTGTCTCACTATCACCATCTCCTGAGAATTTATCTTCAAATCCTTTCTCGACTTTTTGCTAACAGACGGTAGAAACAACCTTCGATCCTGAGGGACCAGAAGTGTATCCCCCCCCACCCCCCCTCCCCAAGCTGTTCCCCGTTGTCCCTCGGCGGCCTCCGTACAGCCAACTCCCATCCCCGCCGTGGTTGGGTCTTAGCAGCTAGCCGCCGCGTCCCGCTAGCAGTCTGCAGCTCCGCGGCTAGCTGACGCATCGTCCTGTCCGTGTGGTGTCGGTCGGTCGGACGTCGATCCGATCCTTCGGGGGATTATTACCACTACGACTACTACAATGAAGAGAACCGACATGCCCTCATCCTGACACCCAGCCTGCGGTCAATGACGGTCCGTCGCGGCGTCGGAGACTGACATGGACGCAAATGACAAGGTACCGAAACCCATTTAACTGTTTTGGTCGGGTTGCTAATGCGTTAGCCGCTGGGTCGATGGGACTCGTTTTCGTGCACTGCAGAGGCCCGACTCGGTTCGTCACATCTCCGGTCGTGCTGCCTCCCCGGTTAGGTGTAAACTGGGTTTTTGGGTCACTGTTGTCCGGTAATCGCCAGGTGAGCTAGTTCCCGACGTCAACAGAGCTAACGGTCCCCGCAGCTTCTTCGAGTCCGCTAAGGGACAATGAAGGGACTGTCGAAATGGGTGTTTTTCTTATTCGTTTCGGTGCGTGTTACTGGAAATATGTCCGATGTCGCGGAGTCGTCAGTGGGTCGTTCAGGAGACAACTTATGGGAACGTTAGCTCGGCTAGCTGCGCCAGGCTAACGGTCTTGAGCTGTCAGTGACCGGTGATAACACCGGCGCTGGTCGTTTTCACGCGCAGTCTGGAACACTCCGCTTCTTTAATCCACAGACAAGTCTGACCATCCGTCTCTGGGAAGTCGGAATGGAATCGTGAGTGTTGTCGGTAAAAACCGGGAGTTTCACTGATCGTCAGCAGAGGAGCATCCGGTTCCTCTGCATTCATGTCATTCCTGTGTCTGCTATGCGGACAGTTCAGGTGTGTGGTAATCACTGATTCCAGCTGTTCACCACCACAGTGAGAGGATGAACCTCCCACGACGTGATGATCGAATGTTACTTACAGTAGATGCAGTAGATTCTGTACCGAGAAAGAAGGAGAACGAGGTCCGAGTGTAACCCTGAGTACCGACGGTAGCCGCCACTATCTCCCTGTTTGCGCCATGGTCAACTCGGTCTCCGGCGGACGGTGGAGACAAGAACCACGACTTTTCATTCATTTGTCTTGGATTAAACACGGATATATACAAACTAACCGGGTCTGTTATGTATCTGTCTGGTCTGTTTGCTTATTTGTTCTTTTAGGCCTTGATTATTTTTATTTATTGACATAAAACAAAAGCAATACAATAAACACTATGTTCCCAAATCTGAATGAACAGGAGCAGAAAAAAGAATGGTATTTGATCTACACACACACACACACACACACACAATCTCCAATAACATTGTAAAGAGCAGCCTAATACAATGTAAAATAAATCTGTTGGCAACAGGTGACGGTAGTAAAAATGTAGTCAAGAAAGTGAAGTGTTATGATGTCACTGAAACGTTCTTTTACAAAGAAACTGATAACAGGCGTCAAGTACCATAAGGCGCCAATACACACACACACACACACACACACACGTGCGCGCGCGCGCTGCCTGTGGTGTTTGAAATTGAGAGTAAGCGCTCACACAAACAAAGGCCTGTGAGCTCAGTCGACCCCTCCATCTCCACTGGACGCACATCTGGGTCTGACCTCACTGCAGCCTTCACAATCGCTGCTATTCAAGAACACTCCCACCCATTCACCACCTGGGGGGCTCCATGGTGAAACGGAGGCTGGAGCCGCACGTTGTCCATCGTTCAAACGGATCCTGGAAACACACTTTGTTCAAACCTGGACGGTGAATCCTCATACCTTCCATATCGAGGTGTCATCTCCTCATCTCCCGACCTCTGACCTTTGATCTCTTCCCCTCAACGTCTCATGACGACGACAACAAAAACGTCCCTTGTTGAGCTGTTTTATTGTGGGTCTGCTTTTGGACCCCAGGTATACCAACCTCCTTAAGTCGGAGCGCGTCATTCCTGATGATTCAGTTTGTCTTGTTACCTGCCAGATTACGACCTGTGGCCCTGCTGGAGCAGACCCACATATCAGAGAATGTTCTGTCAGCTGTTGAATCTCAGCAACACCTACAGGTCTGGAGGATGAACTACAGCTCTCCCAGTCATTTCCAATGGGTCCATTTGATGCCAAGGAAGACAGAGGGACGAAAGATGGTTTTGGTCCGTGTGGACGTGGCCCGAGTGTATAATTAGACTAACCTGTGCTACTGTCTCTGCTTTATCCGCTCAAACTTAATCCCTTAACAATCCCTGCCAGCGAGACACCACCCGACAAGTTTAGACCGACTACTTACGACCAATGGATGGCATCAGCGTAGGGTACGGTGTCCAGAAACGTGGAGCAGACTGTTTGGGACTTTCCTAGCTCTCAGAGTGGGACCTCTGGGTTCACTGACAAAATAGAACCGACCAGAAGCTCTGCTCACTTTTGACTGCTAGCACCTGAAACAAAAAGAAACACAATGACTGATATCGGAGTAAATTCAACCGTCCAAGAAGTGAGTGGAGTTCATCTCCATCACTTGCAGAAAAACATTGAGAACTGGAAAAAAAATCCAATTTTTCTCCTGGTTCAGACCGAGGTGGTATCTTGATCATGGGCGAACACGCGGTTCACATTTAGACTAGTCCGTGCCTTCAACTCACTCAAGCAACAACAATCATAATTTGTATTTTCACTTCTAATAAGAAAGCACGAATACAAAAATATGTAAGGTTTTGTTCAATTTAAACAACGGACCCAGGCGAATTGTGTTAGCACAGAAATACAACAGAAAAGTCAACATAGGAAATTCACCACATACACACAGCAAATGAACGAAGGACTTTCATGTATTTGGACTATGTCTAAATGTGGAAACAGGATGTAGAGCCTCGATATTCAAATAGTATGGTATCTACATGGTTTCTGTCCTGAAATATGTAAGATTTTTTTACAATAAACGTGTGTTTTTCTGGTCAGTCAGTATGGATTTTATTTTAAATGGCTAGAGCAGGTATTAGACTACCCTTAGTGTCCTGAACACATCCAGCCAGTGATGGCAGGTCCATACCGGCAGTGCTGCTGACCTGCTGTGGCTGCTCAGTCCCTGTGGCCCCTCCACCACGGAAAAGCCCCGTCGGTTTCAGGCATTTGCCTACGTCTTGTTCCACCTTTTCTTTTACCGCTTTCGTATTCTTGTTCATCTTGGCTCTTTTGCTCTGCTCCGCTCTCTATTTTTTCAACAACTGAACCACCAGTCTGTACTTGCTACCTGTGGCTGTGAAAGTGGGCTGCTGAGGTAATCCGCGATTGGGTAAAAAAAACCCAAACAAAATAGACCGGATATTTGGGAAACCTCCTAACCCTTCCGATGATCAGCCCCCCCCTCAGTGTGGACCGCAAAATATTTTCTCTATGATCCTCACAATTTTAGAACCCAGTCGCGGGCTGGATGCAAGTTGACGATCACTGTGGAACAAACTTGCCAGAGAATAACAATTCTCATCATGTGAGAGACGGAGGAGGAACAAAAATTAGAGAGAGGCGGCCGCCTCGCCATTTTGTATGTAGAAGAAACCTTGGTGTAGGACCTCCACCGCCCACGTACCGGCACATGGGCCCTTTGGAACCGGGCCACACCCACAGACTGATCAGGAAGTTATTGATACTCCAAGTGAAACGTGCAGCTTCAAGACCGGCCATTTGGAGGTTTCTTCGTTTACCTCAAGTGATAGCGACTGAAACTGAGCGGAGAGCTTCATTTCACATGAATCCCGTCTGTTTCGGACTGTGCGTGGGCTCTGCGTCAGTTTGACGTAGAGGCGTAAATCGTCCATGCAAACCTCGACAGCTCTTTGATTTCCTTGTTACACCCCCGTGTCAGGAGGTCGCTTCTGCTCATGGACTCGCGAACGTCTCCGTTGAGTCAGGGTGAAGTCTGTCGACCCCCAAAGGAGAAGTGAAAAGCGCCCACAGTCGGTGGCAGTGGGAGACAATGGCTGTCTGTGTCACGTCTGAAACTCCATTCATCCTCCGGAGCCTCTTTGTGCTGTGAACCCTGTCAACCCGGCTCATCCTCACGTTATTTCTAACGGAAGGGAGACGGGACAGTGTCGTGATGGTGTCAAGTCAGGAGAAGTCCCAGGGTCAGGTGGGAAATGTTGGATTGTTGTTCCAGAGTCTGCCCCTCTCCTTCTCTTTCTCTGAACAGGGAAAGAGAAAATGGTGCAATTATTTTGCCCCCCCCTCCCGCGATCTTGGAGCCTCTGATCACAAAAAAAAGTCGCCAGATTTGTCGCTAGTCGCTTTTTTTCCCCTTAATTTTCTCGCTAGGGGGTTCAAGGAAGTATCTAAAAATAGCGACAAAGTCGCTAAGTTGGCAACACAGACCATGTGACCAAACAGAGGCCGGCACTGTGTGTCGCTTGGAACCTCAACAGAGGAGGAGCCTGAAAGTACCAGGCTCTGCTACCAGTGTGAACGCAAAAAGCTGGGTGGAGTCGAGTGGAGCTGGTGTTGGAAAAGACCTAAAAGTCTCCAAGTTGGCAACACTGTTTCAGTGTAAGTGTCGTTTTCAGTGAGTGATTTGTTTCAATCGACTGGTTCGCAGAACGAATCCTTTCAGCCAGTGAGTCAGTTTGTTCACCTAAAAGAGTCATTGTTCCGAATGAGTCTCTGTCACCTGACGTGAATGAAGAAATCACTGAATAATGGATCTCAAAGCAAAAGAAATTCAACAATTGTTGAATCGTCAATTGTCGATTGTCCAATGTGCCAATTGTTGACCCAAAAAGTCAGCGGAAAATAATGATGATCTTGTTGTAGTTACTGTGGTAACAGGATCCGCTCACTTTCAGTCGCTGCTGGAAATAAATGAAGAGAAACACAGAACTGGAAAAAACCACACGACAGATGCAGAAGAAGAAACACCTGGACTTTAAACTGAACAGATTCAGTATCTGTTGCAGCATGGACAAGCTTGTCAAGAGACGTCGGGGAAAGAGGTCAGAGGTCGGGGTATGGCGATGACACAGGGATATGTAAAGTATGTGGAGTCACAGTCCAGATGTGAAGAGGGAGAATTTGATTGTTTCCACCCTGAGACCAACCGACTTCAGCAGTCGGTCTCCAGGATCGGATTGAACGATGGACGGGTTGATGGAGAGCGTATGTTTACACCTCAAAGCGTCCTACTGGACGTCGACCAGGTCTCGTAAGTCGGAGCAGCATTTTCTGTAAACCACTCCTTCAAAGCTGCTTTGATGCGCAAAAGGTCACATGACCGATGATGGATGACGCAGCGTCGATTGCCTAGTAATACTTACAAACAAGAATGTTCCGACGTCCATCATCATGTGACATCCTGTTTATGATACGGCTTTGTTGATTGGTCCGTAGCATGCGTGTTTGACTACCTGTGATACGTTTTGAATCTGTGTCGCGTAAACCTCAAACCAGTACCCCTTCATGCTAACATGCTAAATGCTAACAGCCAACATGTAGCCATAACTATTCCAGGTGTATTAACATATAGGCTTACACAATCGGGGGTGGGGGTTCCTCTGGGGAATTTCCAGTTGGGGAGGCAGCAGTGACAGCGGCGCCATCTCAAGTCCTTTAGACTTCATGAAGTCTGGAGTAAGACGACGTCCACACAGAGATGACGACAGAACCGTTTTAAATGTCCACACAGGTGTCCCACTGTCGCTGTCCCAACGGGTAAAATGAACGGGAACAAACACACAAGGGCTTCTGATGGACGCAAAAGACCAAATACAATGTTGTGAAGAAGTCACGACCGATATCATCTGCCCATCTCAGTCAGTGACGTCAACTCACAAAAACAACCACGCATTTGGATAAAACAGTTTCCTCCTGTAACAGAAACGACTAAAACTGATGACCACCTTGTCAGAGTTAGTGTGGTGACAAGATGCATTCACTTAGAGTCACTGTCGCTTGAGGGAAACAAAGAAAACCCATGAACCCAACAGACCCCAGTGACGGGAATGGACCTGGAGGAGGAGAGGAAACACTTGGCTGGGATTCTACTCCAACCCGTTGGACCATAAGAACCTTGCAGACGTCACCGGTGAGTGGACGACCCCGTGACTAACCCTAACGTCGGGTCTCTTATGGTGGTTGTGTGCAGGATGTCAAGCTTTCAGCTGAAGTGGAACCGTTCATCCCACAGAAGAAAGGTTTAGAAGGATCTCTGGTCAGCATGAGTCTCTCTGGAGAGCCCAGTGGGGGAGGAGGAGGAGGAGGGGCCGGTGGTGGAGGGGTGGAAACCACTCCCATACCCAGTTACCTCATTACCTGCTACCCATTCGTCCAGGAGAACCAACCCAACAGGTACGGTGTGGGAGGAGTGGATGGTGGTTTATGTTCAGACAACTTCTCCACGTTCTTTTTCCCACATGCATGCATACACACAGACAACATGGAGGCGCGAGTGGGCGGAGCTCAGATGGTCTCGCCATGACACCCCCCAAAGAATGGAGCACCTGCGCACTCAGATAACAGCACTCCCCTCCGATGAATTCATTGGCATCTAAGCAGGACTTTGTCTCCGTTAGTCTGTAAATAGTTATTATCCGACACCTTTTTACACAAAACATGACCTCTGACCTCTATTGTTCTTTTTTATTTCAATAGTAAAATTCAAACAATTGTCTCATCCCAGCCGTTGTATTTTCACGCCAGCAGTTCCGTCCTCTGTTTATATCCAGTTTGCGGAGCCTAGCTCAGGATCACGTCCTGTTGAACGCTCTGCTCGCCGCCGTCGGTCTGCAGTCGAGGACGGTGTGTGATTGGACGAGGAGGGAAGCCGGTCTGTTTGCTCCGGTTCTTTCTTTGTCCCAGTGATCTGCTCCATCCTGCCCCGTTTCCTTCCGCTCTGTGTGAATGGAAGGAAACGACTGCGATAGACGCTCGGGTGTGGAAGTGTCATCTGGATCTTTATTGACATGTCTTGTGTGGGGGGGGGGGGGGGGGGGGGGGGGGGGGGGGGGGGGGGGGGGGGGGG
>JBBMJM010000019.1:1264589-1277986 GCA_037832705.1 Centriscus cristatus | reverse complement strand
AAGTAATTAAACACATATGCTGCCGTGTCTGTCACCTTACTGACCATCTTGAGCTATGAGTATCTATTATAGTCATATTTTTATCATATTTCAGGAAAGGCGCTGTCCGTTAAGTGATATTCACTGGACTATTAAAGCAGCTGTGTGATTGTCTCGATTGTGTCTTATCACAACAGTGAAGAACAAGACTTGTGAAGTCCGAAGACCACATGTGATAAAACGTATGATTGACAATCAGTAAAAGCGAAGGTTCACTTGTCTGAATCGTTGGCACCGCACTAGCAAATAATCCTGATTTGGGAAGTTAACTTGAGGTAATGTCCTGATATATGATGCAAAAATCATTCAAATACTAATATCAGTACAATTACAAACAGTCTTGATTCCATCTGTTTGCGCTTTGCAGCAACACACACCTGACTGCGACGCATTCAACCCTTCAACAGCGATGGTATCGCTGCCGATACAGTCACACTGTTTGCGCTTCAAAAATATCCAACAGTTACTGAAATCTGAGAAGTTGCGCTGCAGCCAAGTTGCTGTCATTACGGTAATGACTTGTCAGAGTGAATGTTATTACCATAATGACAGCAACATGGCTATTCTCAACTTAGAGCAACTGGTGGACGTTTTCTCCTTCTCCTAGCTCCTTGTTCACACCAGGTAGAGGAACCGAGTGACACTTCTCAGCTTTCAGGACCCTCTCGATGTTTTCTTAGTCAAGGAATTATCGTACTCCAAAGTATGCTAGCGAGACCCTATCAGCAGCGATACTGTCAGTGTTAAATGGTTAACTAACTAATTACCAATAAGTGGATAAACTCTCTCCAACTGACAGAACATTATCAGTTTACTGTACACAGTTGTGTTTCAGCATGTTGAGTGCTAATGTTAGCGTGCTAACATGAAGCTCCTAGCCCGTGTGTCATGTCACTGGTGTTAGTCCCCAGTTTTCTGTTGTGATGACGCCTGTATGTCACATGAGTTTTCTGTAACTTTTACCTGTTTGATACTTCCTCAGCATGGTAAATATAGCTAGCACCAATTCAGTGACAATGTATTGCTTTTTTTTCCAAAATTCACTCATGAGGGCCAATAGCCGTGTAGTTGCGGTCGTTCAAAGTATGCTAGCGAATGTAGCACAGGGAATACCTTCGTGTTAAAGGTTCATTCCGCTGAAATGTGATGTATCGTTCAAACTGTGCTGACAAATGAGTTCACGCCAGCGTTAGCTGTTTAAGAACAGTTCATAGAAAGCAAGTAAACGTGGTCATCTTTAAGGTTTAAGGTTAAGGTAGAAGACAGCTTGTCATGTTAAAGAGATAAAAGAGACAAAAGAAGCTGTCGCCTTTTAAGTCATTGTATAAGCAGGTACACTCTGCAATCTCTACGGTTAAGTATGTACATAAAGCACACATAAAGAACCGAACCCTGACGGTGTTCAGTCTCACTGGGTTGTTCGGGTCAGCTCTTGAGGAGGAATGGGACTGTTCCACGGCCTCGATGAATTGCGGCAGTGCAATAGAAGGAACTGAGACATCGACCTCCTTTGTCTCTTAAAACAATAATTCAATAAAATGTTCGTACGCATCGGGAAAATTAAATGACCAACTCTGATTAATTTATAACTTTTCCAACAAGTTCTCTTTCCAGGTTAGTGGGCTGAAGACGGAAAGGACAATGTTTTGACACTAAAAATAGATTTCCGATAAGGATGTCACATTGGTGGCAGAGATAGGGGAGCAGTAATGATTGCATTCCTGGCAGATGATGTGTGCGTTCACCTGCCGTCTGACTGACGGATGGATGGAAGTTTCCTCTACTAGTGGACAGAGGCCTCATGGGCGTGTCCAGGAAGTGGTTCTCACTGCCCCCCCCTCCCTAGAATACTAATGGAATAAAGTCCAATGTCGGTCCAACGCAGAAATGTGAACTCAGCCTTAAGCCCCACCACCACCTCCCTCCACCCCCCACCCAGTTCATGTCGGTGCACCTGTTGGACCGCAGTCCAAAAAGCCTTGACATGCCGCTGCTGTTTCCCTCTGGACATCACAAACTCTTGCAAGAAAAGACTCCTCTCTGCATCCTAATTCACCCGCTGTCTCTCCGGAGTCTCGGATGCTTCGACAGACAGAGAAGAGCATCTGCTTGGTCATTCAACGGCCAACAGACTGCAGCAGAAAATCCAACCAGCCATGTTGTTGTTTGTTTTAAAGTGAAGAAGTTCAGTTTATTTCACAGCATTGAATCCAATCTAGAATCAGTAATGAAAAATCTCTACCACCAACTGAGCAGACAACAGGAGCGGAGGAGAACCGCTGTCCTGGCTTCATGAAATGACACGCGTGCACACACAAACAGGTTCTCTAATGTTTCTAGATGAAGGCACATAAACCCGTTGAAGGTCACAGTAAGGCAGATTCACAGCACTAAGGAGAAACCGTTGAGAGTAGCAAAAGAACAATCAACACTTTGACCGCGTCACAGCGTCCCCGGCCAGGACCGTCCGTCTCCTCGCCGGTCCGGAAGGACGGAAGGACGAGAGCAGGTGAGGGTGAGCGACAATGGGAAAGACGCTGACAAACAGCTCGATGCTCCGTGTGACCTTTTCCTCTGCAGGCAGACGGGGAGTGAGAGTTTGTCTTTAGAAATCTAGCAGCACTAAAAGACAGAGTCCCTCCCCTGCTTCTAATCCCCCTAAGTCCCTTTGGCTCCATCACATCAGTGAAGCTCTCGGCAGCCGGTCGGACAGTAAATCAGTGGTATCGTTTGTCTCCTCAGACAGTCGATAGTAAACAGTGTGTTTCTTTACTTCAGACGTGGAATTTTGGCAACGTACAGTAAACCATCATTCAAAGACAGCAGCAGTACAAACTCGGAGAGTTGTTTTTGCATCATTTAGAAACAGTAACACCATAATATAAATCACAGTTTGTTCAGTGGTCCTTCACAACACAGCGACCCCATCAGGACCGCTCCGGTCCTCACACGCTCTGACAGAATACCCTGTGTCCAACCGCATACACTCTTGTGCAGAACAGCTGTGCAGATGTGCAACCACTGCATGTCCCCGTCTTACTTTAGGCATCGTGTCCCTGAGACGTCAAACTTGAACCCAATGACCCCCCCCCCACCGTGTCGTCTGCCCCCCCACTGAGTCCACCTTTTGCCAGTTTTCCTCTACAGACATTCAGCTTTCGGGTGTGGCTTAAAGGGAGGTCCGTCATTTCCAGTTCATCTAATGAGCGTGCACACACACACACACACACACACACACACACACACACACACACACACACACACACACACACACACACACACACAGGTGCGTTCACACCAGCTCTGTTTGTTTCCTTAATTAAACTAGTTCTAGTTCAACTGCTCGGAAAGTCTGGTTGGTTTGAGGAGGTGTGAATGTTCCCATGGAGCCGGTAACTCGTAGTGACCCGGGAGAAAACCGCCTTGTTTACATTCCACTTTCATCACAACAAACAAAATCTGTTCTCGTTGTAGTTGTTAGTGTGGAACCAACACACTGGGTGGTACCCCATGTACCACTACACCGTAACAACATTCCCACTGACGACAAATACAACATGTGTGTGTACGAGTCACTGGAATTAACATAAAATACCGAAACAATACAAATGTCCATCTGACATGGACGTACGATATCGGGAAAGCGCAGGAGTTACGGTTAGCAACTTCCTGTCAGGGAAGGGAGGACGAGAGCTGGTCAATAGACTTGAAGTACGACGCAGTTGACAGAAACATGAGCCGTCGAATATCTTAGAGCAAAATGTAAACTTGAGAACATGATGAACCAATAGATCCTTCATCTTTCACACACATTCTAAAGGTTTGGTTCATGTGACAATGTACAGTGTACATGAAAGTGAAGGTCGTCTCCATGCAATCCCCAATCGAATCAAGTCTCCAATGGAACCGAGTCCCCGATTGAACCGAGTCTCTAGTTGACTCAAGTCCCCAATCCATCTAGGTCTTCTGGACTTTCAGGGGTGAAACCCACCTCAGACACACACACACAGATATGTAGTCACACACAGGTGAAAGACTCCACGCTGGCTCTGAGCGAACAGTGCAAACACGGTGAAGAACACACACAGCGTCAGCCTCCATCACAGAGAGATGTCTGAATGGTGGGTCAGTCTCAGGTGTGAGGGGGTGGGGGGTGGGGGTGCATGTGTGCAAATTCATCAGCGTTGGTGTGATGTTCTGTTCGTGAGGACATCTCTGGATGCCGGCGTCCCTGTGTTAAGTAAGGGCATACTCAAAGGTTCCCTTCTCCAGCCCCTCGATGCCGTCGGCCCAGTTGGAGGACGGCATGCTGCTGTAGGGGTCCAGCAGGATCCGGAAACACCTCACGATCAGCAGCCCCAGGAACACCAGGAGCATCCCCACGAAGGCGAACGCCGTCTTCTGCTCCAGAGTCAGAGAGTGCGCCATCAGGTCGTTTCCGCTCATGGCAGCGAGGGAGTGGTTGTAGTGGGCGCTACACATGGTAAACCATCCTCTGGGTGCCTCATCTCGCCTCGGAGGGGGTCCGGCGCTTGGAAGCCTGCATGTTACCTGGACAGAGATTATGGTGACGGTTTCAGATCAGGGCTGATTTGCCTCCTGCGCACAGAGAATCGATGTTATCAGCCTGCGTCCATGAACAGCAGTGAGAAATCTGCAAATGTTAGTGTTGGGAAAAGAGCTGACCATGAATCTGGAAAGGTTCAGGTATCTATAAATAGCTTCTTCACACCGTGGTATCAAACAGACTTCGATCTGCGCTCTTGCCCTCGGGGGATTTTCGCAGAAAACCCACCAACACGAACCGACAGGAGCGAGGACGTGAAGATGGTGGTCTACACCTCCTTCAGGTCTGCTGAGGACGGCAGTGTGTCGCAGTGCAAAGTCAGCTGTTGAACGTAACGGAAACATCGCACCTCGTGATGAGGCGATGCCTCTACCTGTTGCATGTGAGCAGGCGGCTGCCAGACGCTGTAATTCCATCACACAAAACACCGTCACAAGATCGGTGCTGTCAGACCAAGTGGAAGTCTGTCTCCTCCCAAAGCAGCAGGTGGGATGACAGGGGATGGGCCAGCGGGATGAACAGAGATAAATTAGAAGGACGGACACTGGAGGGAAGTGAGGATGAAGGGGGGAGGACAGAGGGAGGGAGGGAGGGAGGGAGGCTGCATTGACAGCTGGCCGTGGACGTCTGAGGACGAAAAAGAAGGCGTCTCACCGTCAGTGGGGTTCCATCCTCACAGACCTGTTGCTGCCCCGTGTTCCGAAGAGCTCTTCGTCCTCGGAGACCCCCGACGTACGTCCACAAAGCCGTTAGTTGCTCGCATGTTGAAGGTGCTACAGGCGGCTAGCCACACATCACAAGAAGAAGAAGAAGAAGAAGAAGCGTGGAGGAGAGAGCCAGGGAGGGCGAGGAGAGGCTGGATCCAGCTCCGGTGTGTGTCTCCTGTCAGAGACGCTGCTTCCTCACTTGCTGCCTCCTACTCATTATCATTCTGTTTCTCTGTCTCCCCCTCTCTCTCCCTGTAGAAGCTCGCCGGCTGCTGCTGCTGCATGGCAACCACTTGTTAGTCTCACTCAGCTGCTCTGCTGCCTCATTCACAACAATCCTCCCTCAGCAGCGCAGGGGCACACGGCTGCGGCAGCAGAAACAAGCCTTTTCTCTGCCTTCTCTTCCCCTTCCCCTTCCCGACTTATTTCCTCAAACTGACCACACCTGAATGTGACAGGAATATCAGAGCGGAGCCGGGCTGCTGCATCCTCATGTGTCTCGGTGCTCTGGTGTGCTGAGGAAGATGAGACGGGCCCTTTATCATCGATTTGCCCTCCGTTAGACAACAGGGAGCAGCATCTTGTAGGAAAACAAACAGCAGGGTCATCTGATCGCTCGCCTTTAAATGCAGCATCCGAGCGTCTGGCATCTGGTCCAACGATACGCAGTGCAAATTCATATCAGCTACGTGGCTTTGTCATAGTGGTGCAGTGACTCGGATCTAAAGATAAGACTCGTGGCCACGGGGTAGGTGGTCGTCACGCAGGTGTTATGTGCAATGATTCATGACCCAGTCCAGACACCTGTGTTGTTGTAAACAAGCAGACTAATGGTATAAAGTCATGGGTCGTCCTCATCCGTCGTTCTCCCGTTTGGACTAGAACTTTTTGTTATGTTCACACTGCGCGCGCGCGCACACACACACACACACACACACACACACACACACACACACACACACACACACACCTTCAATTCATTATTACAAGCAAAACATGTTCTACTGGCAGAGTTTTCTAAATATTTCAAGTTGAAATTAGCATGAGAAGAGAAAAAGAGCTAAAAACACGTTTAGGTGTCTTATTTTAAGAGTTATTTTTAGTTTTTAGACTTAGTGACACTTTGAGTTTCTGCAGTGAATGCACTTTATGGGATACGCAAGTGAAACGCTATCAAAGCACAGTATTAAAAGAGAATATTAACACGCAAAGATTTGGCCCAGTTCCCTCATCGATAAAGATGAGTTAGGATGAAAGTCAGATATTATTCAAATCGACTCACTGTGTCCATTCGTGATATTAATAGCAGCTGGATTCTTAAGTGATCCAGTCTGAACCAGCTTTGTGAGCTTTTCCCTGTGTCCCACCTCCCACTGCTGTCCTGCTATGGCTTCACCTGTTGCATAAAGCATGTTCAGATATTATCCATATGACACGAGGATCATTATTAGACTTTTACCTTGACAAAGACGGGAGGTCGGCAGTGTGAGTGAACTTCTATGACCTGCATCCACAGTATCCCAATAATACAAATTGACTCTGTGTCAAACCCTGTTTTACAGTGTAGTAATAGTCTGTGCGAGACTGTACAGGGTGTACCAAAGTACAGGAACAGATAAAAGAACCGAGACAAGATGACTTTGGTTCAATGAATCCACTGGAGCGATATTCAACTTATGTTTGGTGCTTAGTTTGAATGCAATTACATTGAAAAATGAGGAATGTTCCTTCTTGTGCAAACAATGTACAAGTGTGATGATGTTTTATTGTGAGGGAAGAACAAAAACTATGACGTTCCTTTGGCTTAAAATTCAAATTCCCACTTAAGAAATTGGCTGGTGAGTGAAAATCAAACTGATTGCAACTAAGTTTCTATGAGTGATTGTCTGCGAGGAAGTTTCTTTCTTCATTGTTCCTGTCATGAAACCTGCAGCTTTTGTATGTTTGCGGCAACCATAAAAAGATTAGCCTAGTAACACATGAACTGTGTGCTAAAGGTTAACATGTCTCTGAGGACACATAAAGACGCTGGAATCCGTTCATTGCAGCCAAATCACCATTGATATCTGTTACACAATTTGTCCAGAAAGGGCGACTCTTAACCCTTTAACACAGACAGTATTGCTGCCGTGGATAAGCGGGAGAAAATGGATGGAGCACCATAGTTACACAACTATGTGCAGAAACTGCTGAAATGTCACTGAGAGCTGAGAGGTTGCACTTTACAGCCAATTTTTCTGTCATTGCGGTACTGGCCTGCTGGCATCCTAACCCTAATGACAGCAACAGGACTGTTCTGAACAACCAGGGCTTTCCAACGTATGCTAGTACAAATGTAGCGCTGGGGATACGGTCAACGTTAAAGGATTTAATTTACCTTTTGGCTGTGGTTCATTTGAAGGCTTTAATGCTGTGACAACATGCAACATGCTGTTCTCAACGTTCATGAAGTTCTCTCCCTCCTTCTCCACAGCGCCGAGGGGAGCCGGAAGACACTTGTCAACTTCAAGGAACCGTTCAATGTTTTTTGATGGCGCAAATAGTCACAAAATTACAGCACTCCAGAATATGTCAGTGTGAAAGTAGCATGGTGTTGCAATTGATTTAAAAAAAAGTATTGCTCTTACATTTTAGTTGTTTAAATCCTTCTGTCCCATGGCCAACTGGTGTGGAAACACTTAGAAATCAAAGGCAGGTTGGAGGCATCGGATCTGGGCATGGTTGCGGAGAATGTTCTCTGCAAATATTTAAACTATTAGTCAATAGTTTCAGGAATGATGTAAAACGATCAATATGATATTTATACATTAGTTGTACTTATAGTGAATTATACTGAGTGGAATCATTGAATACATGTTCCACTAAATCATTTACATGACCCACAGTATGTAGGACTACTCGGGCTTT
Organism: Centriscus cristatus; assembly: GCA_037832705.1. Taxonomy (NCBI): domain Eukaryota; kingdom Metazoa; phylum Chordata; class Actinopteri; order Syngnathiformes; family Centriscidae; genus Centriscus; species Centriscus cristatus. The sequence goes on along the minus strand of JBBMJM010000019.1, from coordinate 1,269,766 downwards.
GTTGTGTATTCTGTTCCCTCCAAAACTTGCATGGCAACAGTTTCCAAATCTCGCGATGCTTGCGCACATCACCACTGCACATTTCAAACTGCGTCAGGGGGGCATCTTCTGTTGGAGCCTGCATACAAACCTCAACATGGCAGATTTCCTGGCTCTTGAAGAGGAACCAAAGCAAGAGGAATCTATTGCCTCCGTCAAATCTGAGACCGAGGAACCCTCAGAAGAAACCCCCAACGGCGTGAAAACGTGAGTTAATATGACGTTTATTTGCGTCATGCGTCTCTGTGCAGGTGTTAGCAAGCACAGCTAAAATGGACTCCTCGTATGCTAGCCATTGTTAGCCGGAATGTAAGTCCATCTCTGGAATGTCTCATTGAGCTCTTAAACCGTTCAACGGATACATGTGATGTTATTGGTTGCACATGTTGGAGACTGATTCCCTGTAGCCGCCGACACGTAATAAAGTAACGGTTTGGTGGTTAGCATCAAGTCAACGGTTCGCTATTAGCTCATGCTAAGGTAACACTCACCTGACTTTGTTAGGCACAGATGGAAAGCTAAAATAGAAATGCAAAGCTTCTTTTATCAGAGTTAATATTACATCGCTGCCTATGCACTGCTGTTTTATGAGTTAGTAAGGTCATGTTAGCTACGTGTCTCGGTGTTACATCAGTGCTCGAGAATGAATTAACAAGCTAACGCTACCGTTACCTAATGTTATTTATCAAGGTAAATTCAAATTCAGGTGTACTCTGTCATCGTTAACTTATATGGCGTTCACAGACGAGTATGATTTAATTCATCCTTGTTTTAGTATTTTAATTATTTTGCTGTAAACCACAACTGTATTTTAACATGAACGTGTATTGTTTACAGTAGTTACGACTGAGAAAATACGAATAAACCGCAATTATAAGGTACAACAATAAGTAAATAATGTATAATATTAAACACCTTATGACTTTATATAACTATAATAATGTAATTGTACCTTTTTTTTAACCATACTTTACTCTTTAGCTGCTCTCCACCACTATGTAGCATGCTTCATACATCCTTTTTTCTGCTCATGCCTGAATGTTATTGTAGCGATGCCGAGGAAAACAAGCCCCCGAAAGAAAAGCATGACGGTAAAGAGAAGACCTCTGGAGGCCGAAGAGGAAACCGCTACCATCCATACAAAGACAAACATGGAGGAGAAAAGAGGGGCGCTCACAGGAACCGTGTGTTCATCAGCAACATTCCCTACGACATGAAGTGGCAGGCCATCAAAGACCTGATGCGTGAGAAAGGTAACGTGTTCAGCGGCGGGTTGGTGTTTCCTCTTTCTGTCTCCTCAGCTGTGTAGAAGACATGGATCCTGTCTAGATTTCACTTGAGTTCCTACCTTTCTCTGGATGTACCCTGTTCAGATAGTGGGGAACTAGCCCAGTGTGTTTATTGGAGTTTTAATCCTTTGGATGGACACTAATGTAGTTTGGGGCCGATGATGTGTCTGTGAGATACGGACGTTTTAACTCACTCTATGGCATTGTCAGCTTCAAAACGTAACCTCAAACGTGTAGCAGAATTGATTGTATGATATTTTGTTCTTGCGTCTGTTGCAAGGTGCACTTTGATCACATGAATGAACTGTTGCCTGTGTTTAATTCCGGGGGTCTCTAATGGACAGCCCACCAAGCCAACTGCCATGAATGGAATCTGTTGACCAACTTATCAATGCTGAAGTCTCTTGAATTTCCCAGGTGTAATGTAGCTGCGTGTCTCTGGCCTTGGCCTTTGGGTGTCTCAGTCACTGCCCAGAAAGGCATGGTGTTATCTGGTGGGATGTTGGTCTGGGCTGACTGTTGATCATTAATGGGACATCTCCATCTGTAGCGGCATTGCCAAGGCCGACGGCAACTTGAAGACGCGGTGACTTAAATCCCTTTGTTCTTTTGGTATTTTTCCTTTTTGTATGTCTCATGTAGTTGGTGAGGTTACATACGTGGAGCTCTTTAAGGATGCAGAAGGAAAGTCAAGGGTAAGTGATGTGGCCAAATTGCTGCACGAGGTTTTAAAAGCCCTCAGCAGGCTCTCATTAATCAAGTGTTTTAGGTTCTCATCCTTTGGGTCTTACTCTGAACTGGAGACTCCGTAGGTTGTTTTTAGAGCCTGATAGTTGCTATCCATTTGAAAGGGAGATGTCCTGTTGATTTTTTTGGAAAAGTAGCATAACGACCTCTGAAGAGTACACTTTTGCTTTTGTCTTTGTCATTTCAAATGGTGTAAAAGTCTGTTTGTTTGGCCATCTTTCAAAGGGAAATGTGGATTGTGTGATTTGTCTAGCGATTGACCTTTTATACCTCCAAATCTCTCTTCAGAGTAACTAAAGTCTCTGTAGTTCTTTATTTATTGTCTTTATTTTAAATGGCAACATGCGCATGATGTGAAACAATGTTTAGAATACATCACTCTATGCATTTAATTTCATTTCAAACCACTGTCCTTTAAATTTAAAGCCAAATGTTTGTTGTTGTTTTTTAAACAAATGCCACATTAACAGTCAAAGCAAGCGTTATTTGTTGCTCTTGTCATTTGCCTTTGAATTGTCTTTCCACACCTATAAACCTGCTGGCTGAAGCCAGTTGACAGAACATGGCCCAAATGTAGTCGTAGAAGATGCTAGAACTGTGTAGCTGCGTTTGAAAACTGGAGCGTATTGTCTTGATTATAACTGTGTCGTCTCTCCTCACTCTGCTTTGCAAATGTGCTTTGCCTGAACTCCCATGATGCTCCCTGGTCAGGGTTGTGGGTAAGAAACCACTATTATGAAATTACTATTATTTTTATTATGATTCTTAATGAATAAAAAGGAATGTCCTCGTTGAACGTGCTGCGTCTTGATTCAACAGTGTGGTGGAGTTCAAAGACGAAGAGTTTGTGAAGAAGGCAATAGAAACTATGAATAAACATGACCTGAGTGGACGGCCCCTCAACATCAAGGAGGTGAGAAGAAAGAAACTTATCAGCTCCTTTTTATTCCTTCAACATTTTATTGGGGAAAAACTGAAAAGATTTTTTTCATGAATAACTTTTAAAAATGTGGCACATTTGTGGCAAATGTCAATGTCAAATGTCAAATGTGAATATTGCATTTAGATGTTTTACATTTGAATAAATGTGTAAATAAGTTTAGGTTGTGTGTCATAATGACCCACATAATAAAAAGATGAAACAAACACCTTCTCGACAGACGAGAAGGTGTCAAAAGTCGAAGAGAGGAACACCAGAAGTAAAAAATTTAGATTTTTTTTTTTTTTTTTTGGTCAAGGATCCAGATGGGGAACATGCACGTCGTGTGCTGCAGCGTATCGGAGGGGGCCAGCAGGGGGGCCGCGGACAGGACATGGGCCCTGGTGGCATGAACATCCCACCCTCCATCGCCAACAACCCCAACATCCCTCCTGAGGTCATCCACGCCCTGCAGGCTGGTCGCCTGGGCAACACGGTGTTCGTGGCCAATGTGAGCGCTCCAGATGACACGTCGCGACACATCAGGGCTCTCGTTCATAGAACGGTGTAGAAATGTTCCTGAACGTGTTCGTACGCCGAGGTCACGTCCTGAATGTTCCACCTGACAACAGGTGACGTTTCATTGAATTCTGTGAAGGAAACGTCGGCGTTCACCTCAGAAACATGCTGCAGGGGAAAACAAAACTAAAAACATCAGTGAAATATCTAAAACACAAAATATATTAAAATAGATAATTGAGAACACACATTTGAAATAAGGAAAAAGAAAAAAACGGAATAATAATCAAAATCTTTATCTCTACAAATGAACACCTGGAGAACTCTGATGTTGGATGTTGCTGCTGCTGCTGCTGCTGCTGATATTTAGGATAAATCAAGGTAGAACGGACAGGCCTGTGATGGACTTTTTAGTTTGAAGTGCCTTCCTGTGCAGACACTTCTCCTTCTGCTTCCACAGCTGGATTTCAAGGTGGGCTGGAAGAAGCTGAAGGAGGTGTTCAGCATGGCCGGCGTAGTGAAGCGGGCAGACGTGAAGGAGGACAAGGACGGCAAGAGTCGCGGGATGGGAACGGTGACCTTCGAGCAGCCGCTGGAGGCCGTGCAAGCCATATGTATCCTTCACGGCTCAGACAGAAGGCGCTAGAAGGACGCCTCCCTCCACCGTGGTCTCCTTGACTCCATCTCCAGCCATGTTCAACGGACAGATGCTGTTTGAGAGACAGATGCACGTTAAAATGGTTTGTTTCCCTTTACGGCACATGACTGCGGCGTTGCCAGGTAGAAGCTAATTATCGGACGTATCATTTACAATCGTGATCATCCGTATGTTTGCAGCGGTTTCTCAGGTGACCAAGTGTTATAAATAATCCGTCACGTGACTCTGTATCAAAGCAGCTTTGAAGTGGTACTTAATGTCCACATGGACCAAAAGCATCTTTTTTTGTATCAACAATATTGTCACTAAATGGATCCATTGGGAACACCTGCAAAGGCTGTAGTTCTCCCGCCAGGCCTGCAGGTGGCGCTGTAACTCAAAAAAACAAACAGCAGGACTTCCTGCTTAAATATGATTTATTCTTTGATGGAGAAAATGTGAACGGAAAATTATCCTGATCTTGTAGTTACTATGGTAACAAGAGCCGTCCACTCTTGAGTCACTGACACCTGAAGTAAACTATCAAGTCTGGATCTGTTCCTGCATCATTCAATAAACCCTTGGAAGCCTTGACACGGACAGACACGTCACTCCACAGCTGTCCGATAATTGCCCGTTTCCCTGGCAACGCTGCACCAACGAGCCCTCAAACTCCAGAAAGGACAGCTTGTGGGCAGTCTTCATGCCTTATGTCTCCTCACAGGATGAGAAGTCTCTGCCCGGGGAGGATTTCCGTCAAGTAGAAAAAGCTCCTCAGTTACCACGTGAGTGTCACCTGTGTATTCCGAGACTGACCGTATGGATCTGTTTTTGTTGTTGTTTTTCCCTAAATACCAACAACTCTGGAATAATTGTTTCAGTCCTACTACTAATTATATCCATGGAAATGATTTACTCTTTTATTGTTTTGTTTCAAAGTGCTGCACGCTATTTAATGGTGCTTGTGTATGAAGGCAAAAAAATGGCGAGTCTATATATACATATATGTATATAATATGTGCACATT
>JBBMJM010000019.1:1234408-1248850 GCA_037832705.1 Centriscus cristatus | reverse complement strand
CTCTCCCCTGTCCACACACACACACACACACACACACACACACACACACACACACACACACACACACACACACACACCAATCCAGGCCAATCTCCTCCTGTCTGTGGAGATTGAGCTCCTCATCAGAGCCTGTTAATTACAACGTTCTCTAAAGGGATGACAAGTTAAACCTCTTTCTTTTCCTGGTTGCGTCTCAGGCACGGAGGCCGGCCTGGAAGCTAATCTGGACAATCCACCGAGTGCAAGGACACGTCTCTCAATCATCGATGATTTCAGCTCGGTGGAGATACTTGTCTCCTTGTCCTGCTGCAGAGGTGTGAGGAGTGATACGGGCCATGTTGTGTATGTGTGCATGTCTCAGTCTTACACACCTAAAGTCTGAACCAAGGTGGGTGTTTCTGTCCATATGTGACTCTTCCGGTTCCGGTTTCAGTCTCTAGTGGATCTTCTGTCCTCACTGATGTCTGATGGACAATGGGCATGTTTCCCACGTAGAAATGAAGGCTCATGCATAAATGCATTGTGACAACAATGCTGTTAAGGTGTTACGACCAGCAGCAGCGTTTTTATGTTGTAGTCGGACCACATATGTATAAAACATTTGGTCTTGTCTTCGCTCTGTGTGCTCCCGCGGCTCAGGTTTACCCACCGGAACAACGTTCTGTTAAAGGATGGAAAGTGTGGACAATCCCCAAAAAGCTTTCCCACAGCAAAAGTCTGAACCGTGGTTCAGTTTGGTCCGGACCGAGACCACCTCTTATGGTCGGACCAAATGTAGGTTCTTTGGCCTGGATCATGGTCCGTGGATCGTTCACATGTGTAAATTTGGTTCGGATTACATGGAAAAGTCTAAAAGTGAAAGCCCCCATACTCCAAAAGTGTTTTTATGTCATGAATTGATTATGCACTTGTTTTCCATGTAGAACTACTTTTACAAGACTGAACTTAACTAACGAATCTGTAATCTCCAAATTTCCATTGACACAGTCAAGGTGTTTACCATTTTCAGCTTCAGGGCAAAATACGTTCCAGTACAGTTGTTTTTAATTCTCCTGAGAGTTGAGATTGTTCCCAAAGTGTTGGTATTGGGTTATCAGGTGGTATGACGTGTCTGAAAGTGTGACAGACTCAAACTATTTTAACTAGGGTTAAATCCATCCCGACATACTGCTGCGTGTGTTTATTTACACTCATTTTTTATTATTACACCACAGAAAAGGTCAAGTGATGCATGTGTTTGCCGCCGACCTTTCACCAAAAGCTTTTAATTAGCACCAGTGTCTTTTAGCATATGGCTTTGTTTGTGTGTGAGAGACAAATGTGCCACTAAGAGTTGGCAGAATAGCTGAGCGCTGGCTGGAATCCCTTCTACATCTTATTGGATATTTCACTGGAGGCTGAAACAGTGAGTTGGAGACTGTTTGCAGCAGAGAATGGCTGATGTTGCTGCAGTTTTTTTCTGAAAGGTTGAAATGAAAACCGCTGTTTTATTTTGTGTGTGTTGTGATGAAATTGCAGAAACAAGTGAAAGTTGCATGAAATTGTTGATTGTCCATGTTTACAGTCCTACATTGCAAGTTCAATGAAAATACACCAAAGAGTTTGGTTCCTAAAAGACGTCACCAGCTGGATTCTCGAAAAAGTAGCAAGCCATTGCAGCAGTAACATCAACAGTTGTCAAAGACTGGTTGAATTTGGGCTGATGGAGTGCAACAATGACGAGGAAGGACTGTGTCATTCTGGTGTTCAGCACCACTGAACCCTTTAACACCTACAGTGTCACCAGTGCTACATTCATGCTAGCATACATCGGAGCGTTATCAGTAAACGGCCCCTGACAGCTGAGAAGTGTCACTCGGTTCCTGTACCTGGTGAAGAAGGAGCTTGGAGAAGGAGGAAATGTCCAGTAGTTCCTGAATGTACCCAGACATGTTGCTGTCATTGTGAAGTGCAGCTTCTCAACTTTCAAGAATTTCTCTCCTTGCACCTTCTTCACCAGGTAGGGGAACCGAGTGACGACTTTCAGGAACCATAAGTAGCATCATTACGGGACTCCAAAGTATGCTAGCATGTTCAAGATTGATCGATGTTACAGGGTTAAATTGAGTAAAATTTGATTGGAGGTCCAGAGTGCTACTTGAAACACATCTACATTTTCACAGATCCAACAATAATGATTACGAGAAGAACTGTGTGTGTCTCAGAGGAAACACACTTGTGTTGTTCTTCTTCAAGCGCGAACGTCAGAAAACCCATTCTGTGAACAAACACGACTCCCAAACATTCATGGAACACGGTCAGCAGACACGTTTGTGCATATTTACCCAGCAGATCGCCTTATCGCCTGCTATCTCGGAGGGCTGATAGCGCTGCGGCCAGTTTACCGCCGCTCTGATATTAATTGGTGCGATAAGAACGACAGCAGAGACGAACTCCCTGAGCAAACAGCCCTAACGAGGTCAGTTCTACTTCAAACATACCCCGCTACCTCCACCGATGTCCGCTGCTGAGATTGTCCGTCCTTCTAATGTGTCTTTGGATTCAAACAAACAAATGCCCGCCCTTCTTAAACACGATGAAATCTCTCCACCACTGCTGTTTACCTCCATAGTCTCGTAAATATCAGTAGCGTGAGGTTTATTTACTGGTGTGAAGAGAGAGAATGCTCTAAATCCTTCAAGCTCATGAGCCTCTCAGAGTGCTCGGCATGTAAACAACGTCTGCTTATTAATGGTAAAAGCTTTTCCTAATGATCCACATCTCACATGAGTCTGAAATATCAAGTCGTGGCGTAAAGAGCGGGTGTACATCACCATAATGAATGATGGGGAACTGGCAGTCGGCTGGGGGGAGTAGGAGCCCCGTCCTCATTCTCATTCACTCTTTATTTCCCTGTTTGATTCATGCGCTGTTTGGATATAATACATCATGGCCGTATGATTCGTCCATTAAAGCAGACACTTTTGCCTCCACATCACTGGAGGTTATTTGTCAGCATTAAAAGGCTCGTGTGTTTGGTGGGTCGAGTGTTTTGGGAAGGTCTTAGAGGTAATTCACCGTTGAGTCTGTGACAGGACACAGATCAATCCTCAGAGGAGGAGCGTACGAGCGTCGTCCCATTAGCGAACGAGTTGCTCCCAGTTGGGTGAACAAACTTACTGAAAAGATTTGTTCATTTCAGACACAGAGAGCTGGCCAGAGTTCAATCCATTAATAAATGGATAATACATTTTTCACTGGAAACGAGTCAACATCAATTCAATTACACTGACTGCTAATGACTCCAAATGTATTTTTTAATCAGGGGTCTGGGGGATGGTCATGGAGCACGATATTCTGTGAGTTAACGGTCAAAATCAGGAACATACCTGAGACCTCAGAGGGATCCATCATAGTCTGACTTCCATTTGTACGTGAGGTACGTCCTGAAGGCGGTTCCACGTTTACAAACCTCATCAAATGTGTTCAAATACGTGGTACGTGTTTTCTAACGATGTTGACGTGATCGCTCCCCCGAGAGAATCCATCAGACCTCTGTTGTCTCTAGCACACTGGAATGGTTATGAAGAAAATTGGCACGGCAGTGAATTTGTTCTTGTCAAATGGTGAGTAATCAAAAGCCGACCAGCCGTAAATAAATGGATCCAGTTAGCTACGCTCCAGCATACTAACTAGCTTGGCTCAAAATAACACTCTGAGGGAGGGATTTGTGTTTTTATGGCACCTCTGAACGGTCAGTGATACGAATTCTGTAATGAATCACATGTGTACCTGTGATGTCTGTTCGTCTGTTCCAGTGGTCACATGACTCCCCAAAGAGCTGAGGAGGTTTGGACGTACGGCTGTCAGCTTTTATTTATTGTCCAGTTGTTGACACCGCTGACGGTGGAACAGGTAGGATGGATGTTTGACGTTCACCTGGAGCCAGCCAATCAGAAGAGAGTCCAGACCAGGATGTAAATGAAAGTAGTGGAGTGGAACTTCAGGTGAAACGAATGAATGATCACTGGTGAAAGGGGAAACAGCGCTGGCATCGTTTCAAAGGAGGAAACCAGTCGTAGACAGGAAGGCAGCGGTGGGAAGGGTAGACGCAGCACGTTGGGAGTCAGGCCCACATTAGATGGGATACGTGAGACTCCGCTGTATTGACTTTATTGATTTCCCAATAAAGTTTATGGACGTGCAAAGACCCAACTTGACGGAGTACTTGTGTTCAGTACTGCAGTAACTGGTCATCGTCAGTTTACTCATAACAATATAAGTTTATGAGGATGTGTTCAGTGGCAGCAGGAGACCCGACTTGTAGAAGCTTTGTTACGACCGTCTGAGGGGAAACACGATCCTGACGTAAAAACACGCTCATGAGGATCACTTGAACCGTACGGGACATTCCAAATGTGAACCTCACAGAGTCATTAGGGGATGTTAGAAGACTTTTAAAAAACTTTAAAAAACTTTGTCAAAGTATCTAATTTGTTGTTTCAAGCCAGTGAAGTGTTTTGACAGCTGAGGACATTTACCATTTGCCCAAATAATTCATACCGTTCATATAAGTGTGTGTGTGATCATACGAGTAATCAAATATGGTTTGTCACCCCAAAGAACTTAATATGTATTAATTCTGCAAACACCGATCTTTTCATTGACCTTGAACTTCCAACGGACTGACCTCCTGACACACGGCCCGACAGTGACTTCCTGACTTCAACACGTGGTCGTACCACGATTTGCCTTTGACTGTATGAACTTCATTACAACAAAGAAAAGACCTTCGGCCCGAGTCAAAGGACCCCGATTCAGAATCCAAGTAGTACAATCTGTCTGCGTGAACCGTGTATTCATGGTTTTGGTATCATTCAGGTCTGTTGAGTTTGTTTCAGTGACTCGTGCGCACACAACTGCTGAATTTGTTTCAGTGAATGTCGTTATGGTGGAGTTGCATGTGGAATACCGATGTGTATTTCTTGTATTTGACAACGTATTTTATTGCTGATGGTTGTTTTGTGCAGACGACCACAAAGTCCCAGACTTTATGGTGATCTTATCCTCATGTACTCTTGTCGGTCTGTTAGTTGACACTTTGTCACAATGAATAAATTAAAATCAAACAACCAGTGGAAGACCTGTGTTTGTTCCGACCTACTACGATGAAAGTGAAGCCAAAGAAGTGGAACACGAGGGAACGTGTTAGTGAGACAACAGGAACATCACGTGTCACAGATGTAACTAAAACTAGGATCTATTCTTACTATTAGATGCGATGAAAGTGGGACGCAAACGTCACAAACTCCAACGTCAGCTCCAAGGCGAAGTAGCACTGGAATGCGTCACACAACATACAGAGATTATACATAAAATATGACCTGAGTCATAAGACGACTCGGTTCTACATCGGAGGGTTTTCACACCAGTCCAGTTTTCGTCAGTATCTTCTGAGCCTGAGTGGATGCTAAAACACTTCCTTCCTCAGTAGATGCTTGAATGGACTTCCAGTCCCACAGGGTCTGAGGTCTGAGCGGCTTTCTGTCGACGTATGACGGACTGTTGGAGTCAGCTGTCCAGCACTGGAAGAGCTCAGTTCACGTCCCTCCAGGGACCCACAAACCTCTCAAAGAAGGGCAGCCGCTCCTCAGGGCCTTGATCAAATAACCCCGTCTCACACATTGTGTGTTACTGATGACCACAGGGGCGGTCAGGAATATTGTTTTATCGGTGGCAGGAGAGCGTCACCTGAGCCGCAGTGCAAGTCGTCCAAACTTTAGAAGCACCGTGCATCTCCGATTTCCATCAGACCTGAGCAGCTAGCCGTGTGTGTGCTAACGTTGGCAGCTCGGCTGTGGGCCGGGCCTGGAGCTGGCTACACATGAAAGACATGGGCCAGCGTTTTTTTGAGTGGAAATCCAATCCCTGAACCCCCCCGACTGTCTGCAGCACTGACCCGCGCCTGGATCTTCTCCAGTGAGAGGTGTGTTTGGGAATGTGTGTGTGTAAGTGCGGGTGGACGTATAAATGTTTATGCTACGTGAGTTGTGGGGTCACTGCGTATGTCATGTGGAAAACGAAGCTCTTGTGCGTTTAAAAAGTCCTTCACAGTTCACGGGGTTATTTTGTCAAACGACAGCGTTGACTGTTTTTGGCTGTTTGTCGCAAACTACATTTGAAGTAAATGACACTGGACATTTCCCCTTTGTTTTAGTCCAAATAAGAACATTAGGAAAACTAACAATACAAATAAAGATCTCTCCCAACCTGAAACCTCTTAACAGAAAATGCAATTTCAGCAAATTTCTGAACCACAGCAAACCAGCAGGTGCAGGTCCACCCTGTCTGTTGGAGATACGTTGTTTCGAAGATTCCCTTCTTCTTCCACTGTTCTAAAATAAATGGGTAAACAACAGGAAGTCGCCACTCATCACTTTAGAACTTCGAACTTTAGAACAAAACCTCGTTACGCACGTTACTGACAGAAAATCCACATTTTGTTCTGGAACTGTTCAAACGTCTCTGTTGCAGTGGATGTATCTTCCGTCAAGCTTCCTATGATACGTATGTGAAAACATACGATGCACAAGTCAGTAGCCACCAGCGGCGTCATTTACTGGGTCACTTTCATCACAACATCGGGGTCAAACTCAGTTCTTGCACCAGTTGTTCAGCGGTACTTCCACGTATGAGTAGAATGTTGTGGCGCTCTAGACAAAACAGTTGTGCGTGTGCGAGTCATGGGAACGGACATGAAATATGAAAAAATGGAACGGACCCCAGCTGAGCTCCTGGTGAGTATCAGCAGTGCGGCGGCTACCAGTTGCCTCTCATTTCTACCAATCCCACCGAAGGGCGCTGGTGACGTCACAGGACACAACGGCAGGAAACGCTTTATCAATAATACAGCGAGGTCACTGCATGAGGGAAAGAGCGTTGTGTTCAAGGTTGACTGGACGTCAGCCAATATTTATGATTCCACGCTGTATAGCATGAAATATTACTGTGATACAGCGGAGAGTGTTTCCGGCCTTTTGTCTCACTGGAGAGTCACCGTCCAGATGGTGGAGTTCCAGGTGTGTGAACGCACCACTAACCCCCGAACCCACAGTCCCTGGGCGGGACGCGGGGAAACACCGAGCGTCAGGAGAGCAACCAGACTCACCATAGGCTGGACGGGTGCGACGGTTTTGACAGCGGCATTGTTTGTCATTTTGTGGTTGCAGGGGACACGGGAGGGTCGAGTATCAGGCCGCCTGGTCAAACAGTCACCCCACTGTTCTCGGCTGGAGAGCACACAGAGCAGCCTCAATTAGTTTCCCCAGTAATCTCGCTCCCCCCGTCACATGATCCAGGCTGTGTAATAACACACAGATGGAAAGGGGGGGTCAGGAAATGAGATGATCCATGCCTGACAGCTTCGACACACAGCAGCCACTTATCTGTTTTTACTAGGCAGCGAAAACAATGTTTGGGGCCAAATTTAAAGCCCCGGTTTGATTTGTGACCAAGAAGAAGTAAATCTGAACAGCCTCGTACCCACTGACTAGATGGTCACGTCCCTACTACCTTGATGTAAATATCCCTTTTCTTCTCCTGTTTTCTTCAATAAATTGTGCCGTTCATACTCAATCTTTGTCAGTCTTTTTTTTCTCACTGATTGCTGCAGTGACAATGTACATTTCTCCACTGTGGAAATACGAAGGATTCTTGAAGGATTATTGTCGTCATAGATTGATTGGCAGAGTCAATCTATAGTAACATTTCTTGAAAGAATCACGGGTTAAGTCACCACTAAGTCGAATCAAATGGAAAAAGGGACAGGAACTGGAATGAACCCACCATAGTATGAGTTGTGTCACAGCAATCCATGGTCTTTAAAAAAAAAGAGGGGAATCCGTCCGGATTGTAAATTCAGATGTAATAGTAGGAAATGGCAGTCATGAAAAGGTCCAAGGCCCTTTGGGGTAACATATAAAAACCCCTCATCAGGATACAAGCAAGACAATTGTGCACAGGTGTTTAAAATCAAGTCAGACATCATGTGACTCAGTAATAGCACGGTATACGTCAAAAACATTGTCAACCTGTGTCCAGATAAGGACAACGGGGCCAGACAAGTACAGCGAACAAGAAATGATATAAATCACATCAAATGCTACAAACAGCAACGGTCCTAAGTATGAATGTCAGAAATCCTCAAAGGAATTGGACCCAGTTGTCAGAATAGATAGTGAACGTGTAAATATAGACATATGAGTGTCAAAAAAAAATACAAACATGGGGAATAATCAATTTCTTCATTCAGACCTGGAAGTGTTGTGGCCTTTGAGGTATAAATATGTACCGGGGTCAACCTCTATGGTCTGAGATCCCAGAATGTCTGGACGACCTGTGTGATCCATGGGATACTTGGGATTTGGAGTTCTTGTGACATATTTGTGTTTGGCCAGTCTTTGTTTGAGCCTTCTTCTTGTGTGGCCCAAAGTTGTACCTTCAGCCAAACCCTAAACTAAACCCAAGACCATAGTCACTGGGTCATAGGCTGTGACCCAGTGCTGTACCCCAGTGTTTGTGTCAAATAACTACTCTATTTAACGTGTCCTTTGGAGAATGTGCAGTTAAACATCGTGCCGCCACAGACGTCGGTCAGCGCAGCAGGAGGTGGGAGTCCTCCGGAGTCATGTTCTCTACTGGAGACATTAGATGGACGTTCTGCTCTGCCGGCTCCTTTGCTGCAGTGCCGGATCTGTCTGTGTTACTGGTCGTGGGGAAGGGTTGCAGGTGATTGCTATGGAGAGTGCGTCTACATGAGAGAGTAGCGAGAGTGAGACCTCCTGGAAAGAAGAGCAGTTCAAAAGCTGAGACTTGCCCCTCGCGTTGGCTCTCGGCAGTCACAGATCAAAGCTAAACGCTGAGCAACAAATGTGTGTTTCTGTCACTGGCGATTTGTCTGTGTGTTTGATCAGCAGCCTCCCTTATCTCCCTGACTCACTCTGCTGCTAATACGCAGTAATGGACTGCCTTTCATGAGACACGAGATGGGGGCTCCATGTGAAGGATGTGACCAAGGTGAATGGAGCAGATGGGAAGAGACTTAGCAGACAAATCGATTCCTGAAAATTTGACAGAGCATGGGTGGATTACATCAGCGCAAGTCATGAATAATTTACATCCATATGTGGTTGTTCATGTAACATCCTCCTTTGCAACACATTTTTACATTAGAAAAAAACCAACCTGACACTTAGCTGCTCCCAATTGAGCTCTGTGATTCTCCTTCCCCTTCCCCGTCTTTTTGTGTGTTAAAACAGCCGATAAATAAACTTCCTTCACTTGGTAATTTGGATAAAACACCCCTGACCTACTTTTAATGCTAAAAGGTAGCAGACTTTTCCCTGAGGATGGGCTGAAAGGCCTGCTGGGTTTGTCCCAACCGCCTTTGGTCTCGCAAATGAGGGCACAGCTCGGCTTCTCGGCAAGTGTGTCAATGTGCTTCTTCACAGCGCAGTGTGTTTTCTTCTCACGGCTTAACTTTAAAACCCGACACATTCACAGAGCTTTTGCTCTCGCTAACGACTGAAGCACTTTGTGTAGGATGTTCACATACTTATGTTGCGATGCTTACTGGTCACAGACGTGGCATTTGGTTCCGCTTCTTTTCTGTGACTTCCAGAGATGGTTGTCTACAGCCAAACATACACAACTCTAGTGTCTTTGGAACCCACAAAGGTGCGATAGTCACACTACTTTAACCTGATTTATACTTCTGCTTTGAATCAATGTTGTACCAATTGTGTAGGCTGGAAACCTATGTCGTACCGTAAGCTGTACCCTTCAGAGGTCGGCATCTGCAACATCACATTTACCAGATTCTGGTGGACCTAGTGCACCAGATACCAGTGGGAGCAAGGCAGTGTTGAGTCGAGTCATGCTGGAATCATGTAGTGGAAATGCCATAACCTGGCCAGTACCTTCAGCTGTCGTGTCTGTAAACAATTCTCTGGGTTTGACATGTGTAAACATGTCTAAACATGGTCATG
The DNA here is from genome assembly GCA_037832705.1 of Centriscus cristatus. Lineage (NCBI taxonomy): Eukaryota > Metazoa > Chordata > Actinopteri > Syngnathiformes > Centriscidae > Centriscus > Centriscus cristatus. The sequence goes on along the minus strand of JBBMJM010000019.1, from coordinate 1,238,825 downwards.
TGACGGGGCTTAATGTTCTCAGCTGTGACATAAGGATCGTGTCGATGTGAAGAAGAGGATTGATGTTACAATCCATGGACCTTTGTTGAGGAACCGTGACCTCTGACACCCCTGTGCCTGGCGTCCTTGATGCTGGAATCTCACTGTGCAGGGTCGTTATCAGATGTTTCTAGTAAACCAAGTGTCTGGCTGCAAGAGAGAAAGTAACAGAGTCAGTGCGAGTCTCAGGAGGGATTCGGTAACAGGTGGGCTGAAAGCCATTCATGAGGGCCTGACGGCACAATGTGTGCATCACCCATCAGTGCTGATAACATCTCCCGTCTGTCTGCTCAGCCCTGCTCCCCATTTCACCGCTCAGCGACTTTACATCCAGTTGCCTCAGATTTTGTGTGCAGAAGTGTCCTCAGATCCACTGTAAGACAATTACCCGCTTTAATAGTGCCCATCATCACTCACCCAGTGGATAGAAAGTGAGGCAGGAATTCTGAATTTTAATTTGTGTGTGTGTGTGTGTGTGTGTGTGAACAGCCTCTAATCCCATCACATGCCCTGACAGATCATTACAAGTCTTTATGAGTTTAGTTTCAGCGGCGCCTTTAAAGTTCTCCTTAATGATATTGTTTTCATTAGTCGAATTACGAGTGTTGTATCACCGGAATCTCTGTATTGTATTTGAATTTCTTGCAATTTTCTTGTGAATCTCATATACTTCATGGGATTTCTTGCACATTCTTGTGAATTTATTGTGTTTTCTTGTGACGCTATTGTGAGTTTGTTGTGATTCTCCTGTATTTCATCAACAGGAAAAACCCCATCAGCAGCCGCGTCTGTGTGTACAATCCAGGTGTCAGTCTGATGCGCGTCGAAAAAGAAAACAAACCATTTATGTGCAGTTTTATTGCTGTAGAACAGTCACAGTGCGTTGTCATCGGCCCGGGGGGACCGGCGGTGGCGGCGGCAGCCAACCAGAACGGGCAGGCAACCATAACATAAAGAGAAAGCAGAGAGAGAAAAGGCGGGCGGACGAGCTGATAAGTCATTTATGAGACATAAATTATTAATAAGCATCATGATGGACTGGAAAAAAACAGCACCGTGTGGAATACGAGTATGGTTTGTCAAAACAAAATGGACAAATTAAATTTTGATTAAGTTCATTAGTAGGGTTAGACCCAATTTACACTGATTTCCATGCGAGAGCTCCAGCTGAAACAATGACAAGCACATAGACACGGCCGTCCTTTGGAGGAAGCACATTCAATCTCTGGTCACAGGAATATTTGCAATAATGTGTGTCACTGTTATTAAGAAGTAAATTTTTCATGCAGTTGGATGTGCTTTATGTGAAGAGTGGATCTTCTCTGATCCTCTGTTGTGAGATTGGAAGGGTAGTGTGATGTCCAACCCTGACTTTGGGCCTGAAGGGGACATTAAGGAGTTATGGCTTGAAAGGGAAACACGTTGGTTTTGGATAGTTTAGTTTGGACAACTTGAGAAACAATGTCGAACAAATACAAATATGAAAATAAAGGAAGCAGTTGGGTAGGAAGGTTGAAAGGAGAGATAGAACTTACTAACCAACCTGAATGGAATCTTTCTCTCAACCTTGAAACATAACTCTTAAACACGTTTAAAACATTTGTGACCATTAGACCATTCCAGTGTCCATTACCAAGAACAATACCCATGACGCACTGAGACAAAAAAAACATTGACATATTTCTGTTACAGGTAGGAGTCACTGCATTGGACGTAGAATACCTGGTTGTTTGTGCTCAAGGATGTTTTAGGGTATTTACGTGACAAACTGTAGTCAAACAACCTCTAACTTCGTGTTGTTCGCCGATGTCGATGTTACTCGCTCGTCCTTCCTTTTCCTCTTTGTGTTTCATTGGACTGAAGCCATGTTGCCCGAGGAGCTGCAGCCAGGACCCGGGTCTGCAGCCTCGAGCCAGTTGTTAGAAGATATCCTTACCTCTGCTGCTCAGCGCCGGCGAGGGTCTCACGTCACGTCTGGATGTTTGAGCAGGTGTTTGTGTGCAGTCGGGGGTTGGCACCCATCCACAGATTTACAGACAGAAGGGACAGACCGAGGCTGAAAGAAGAGAGCGATTCTGTCATGTGCTGGGTCAGTGGAATGCCTAACTATAATCATCTGTGATGGTATAATCATAGCTCAGTCAAACTCCACTCTGGGCTCGTATATCCCCCTCGCTTAGCAGCGCTCGCTCTCCCTCTGATATGAGTGAAACTGGCAATCTGACTTTGGAGAACCAAGTCTCAACTTCTGAGGAGTCGTTATCGTTCCAAGAGCTTTTTTTTTTTAGGCTAATCTACGAATGCGTTTCCAATTTTAATCTGCGTGTGTGTGTATGAAGAGTGTCCCATTGGGGGCTGCCGTACACCAGAAGATTAATGAACCCAATTTGCAAAAGTGACCTTTTGGCTGTTAAAGCACTGCTGCAGCTAAGCCTCTTAATGCTGCTTTAAAGAAAAAAAATGTTGTTATAGTGAACAACTCTTGAGATAAGAGCCAGAAAAATAAGTTGCTACGCTACAAGACCCGAGAGTTTTCAAATGAGGGTGATCAGAGCTTTAGACCTATAACCCTTTCAGACAAGAAACACCAAGAGTTCACTGTGTATGTACGATAAATCCTCACAGCTACAATCACAGCCCCTATGTAAAACATCTCCTCATTAAGATCTTTAACATGTCGGCGACTTTACATCCATAAACATCTACTGACAGAGAACTGAGATGTTGCCTCATGAACAGTCAAACCCCATTCAGAGTGTGGTCACCCTAGATTAGACAGTTTGGGGCAAAAACACAAACGGGAAACTTTTTCTTTTAAATGAAAGAGAAGACTCATAATAATCTACTTGTGGTTCTCTACCGTTCTGCATGTATCGGGCTGTATTCAAACCGCACCTCTTAATGCTCAAGGCTTGGCTGAGATACGACGCACCCATCCATCCAACAGTCCATCTCTGCTAAACCACACTATGACCTCAGTCAAAACTCAAGGACACAAAGATTAGCGCCCACACCAAATCGTCGGACCACATTGCCCTGTTCTCACGCAACTGCACGGGATCCCTGTTCAATACACTTCAATACGCATCACCTTCACCCAATATATGCTAATACATAGATTCTACTGTACCCCCACTAGACTCCATAGGATGGAGTTATTACCTGATAATCTCTGTTGTCAATATGAAACAAAGCCAGGGACTTTCCTACATGTGTTATGGTAATGTAGTCTGATACAACCATGTGCGATCATGTGTGAAAGTGATCTGGGGAAGTCTGTGGAGATAGAGATTCCAGTCTCATCGAGATTATTCTCATTGGGCGATCAAGTTATAAAGGTATAATGAAACACACAGCACCAGGCTTGAGAACGACTGGCATCCGTACAGCAACTTCAATACCATCATATATCGTACATGTCTGAAGTACATGTATGAACGTGTATACTACATGCTGAGGGGCTGGCGATAATTAACTTATATGTTAATATACGTCATAAATGATAATTTCTCTGTTTTCTTTTACACGTTTGAGGTAAATTATCGTCAAACGTTTCGTGGTCCGCTGCTAATCAGTTTTCAAGCTCCACACATCTTCGAAGACGAAGACGAAGAAGTCTGTTCAGTTTTTAAATATCTGAGGAACATCTATTCCAAGTTTTACAGTACACTACCCTGACCTTAAGAGTATAGATAGATCCATTCCCCAGATGCAGACTTTGAACACTGGGGACCGAAAGAGATGGCAGAAGCACTTTGAAGCAGGATTTGAGTGTGCACGTTTGGGTTGTTTTAAAGGTTTTTTAATGAGCAGGCTCAAGCTGTTCTTTCCACCACACAGTCCCATGAGGACGCCCTGTCTCTGCGAGGACACACCGCCACGGCTTTTAGACGTATTGTAAGTGCACTAGCATATGATTTAGCGCTGTAGCTCGACTCAAATTCCTGATTCATTTGTCGTAGTCACTGACACACTTATTTTGTTAAGAGGAATTAGAGGGGGGGTAAAGTGAACCGGTGGGGCGTCTGGAGATGCTCTCCGTCATGAGGCCGCGCCTCTGATGGTAAATACAATTTAAAATGGTAATAGATGGCGGTGTCATTGGCAGTGACATTGGCAGAGAGATTGATTATAGTGTCACTCATGCGACACAAACGTAGGTTTCAAAGCAAATGGGTGAAACATCGGTGCCTGTCAGGAATACAGATGAGGGGGGGGGTCTGCAGACGCAGGCTGACATCACTGACATCCAGTTGTTCCACTTCCTGGAGTTTCTTTTACAGCTGCTGGATGTCTGTGGAATATATATGTGTGTGTGTGTGTGTGTGTGTGTGTGTGTGTGTGTGTGTGTGTGTGTGTGTGTGTGTGTGTGTGTGTG
>JBBMJM010000019.1:1191014-1205587 GCA_037832705.1 Centriscus cristatus | reverse complement strand
AATAGATATAAAGTCCTTTAAGAAGGGATGCTTTAAATGTGTTTACAAGATACTTTATGATTGAGAGTAAGACACAGGCGAGAGAATAAAAGAAATGCACCAGACTGTGGAATGCACTGCAAAAACTCTAAATCTGACCAAGAATATTTATTTTGAGTCAGAATGTCTCATCTCTTGACACATAAGATAAAAAAAGTGACCGACTTTTTAAACATTTTTCAGTGTTCAGAGGAACAATTGATGAAGGGAGTGAACGTCCTGTCGACCCCAGCGAAGCTGGAGAACGATAGCAGACGATTCAGAACCATTACGTCATGAGCAGAGCTCCTCTCACTGTCGCCTATGGAAACAAACTATTGACAAATGTCATTTACTTCACAGAATACTGCAGACGTTCATATTCAGAAGACGTAGAATCTTCATCTGTTGTTGTCTGCTGGGCCCTGACCTCATCCTCTGCTTTTACATATGCTCTCTTACCTATAATTATCTAACCTTTGTGTACTCTGTGCTTGTGTTATACACTATCTTTGTGTGCAGTAAAACAGGAGTTATTGTTAAGAAAAAAATAAAATTTAAATTGTAAAATTTAAACTGTATTATAACCCGGAAGTCAAAAATCTGTAATAACATTTCAAACGTGTCAAAATACATTTAATAAATTTGGCATTTTCCATTCACAATCTATAAACACCTTAACATCAAAGTGCATATTGAGTGTGAATTAAAAATGAAAGAAAAAAATTAATTAATTCAACGATAACTTCAATCGTATGTACGTGTTCCCGGAAGTGCTGGAATCATTTCCGGTACATGTCAGGCGCACACCTGATCATTTCCATGCTAGGTTTATTTCTTTAATACGTTTTCCTTTTCGTCTCTTCGTTTGAAGACAACACGGAACCTGCCTTGGGAAGTCATCACGTGCGTTCGTGCCGACGTGCGGCGGAAAACGTCGTCGGCGTCGGGCTCCGTGTGTGTGCGTGTGACGTTCAAAGTTCCCACGGAAATGTGAGCTCCGCCCGGCGGCGCCGAGCGACGCTCCGATTGGCCGGCGCGGCCTCATTTGCATTGACGTCAGTAAAGGCTGGAGGTCAATCCTTGCGGGTGCTTTTATTGGATGTGCCGCTGTCAAGCAGCGCCGGAGAAATGGAAGAAGGACAAACGCCAGGGACGACAGAGGAGAAAAGACAAACCAGCGTCATGTAGCTCGACCGTCCTGGAATATTTCAACCCGAAACTTGTTCGCGCGGGGCCGTTTTTTTCTCCTCCTCCTCCTCGTCCTGTTTTTCCCTCTCTCTCTCTCTCTCTCTCTCTCTGTGAAGCGGCTGCATTCTCCAGAGGTGGCACCTCCACATTTTACACTCTGACAGCCGTTTACATCCACCGCCCCCCTCCCTCCATCCATCTACCCCCCCCCCCCTCCCCCCCACACCATGAGACGGGAACGACGCAGCCGGCGGATCTGACGCGGATCATCCTCCGCCGGGTCGCGGAGAACCTGCGCGGAGCCGTCGAGTCATCCGGCAGCACCGATCCGATCTTGTGATTTTTTTTCCCTCTTCCTGCCCGGTACATGGAGGCGTTTTGGCGTTTTGTGTCGACGCGGGAGCACCGAGGAGGAGGAGGAGGAGGAGGAGGAGAAGAAGAAGAAGCAGCTCGGGGCAGTGAGAGGATTTCAGCCTGTTGATGATGAACCGAGCAGGAACCGGAGCAAAGTGTCGTGAGAACCGGTTCAGTTGAAGTGAACCAGCAGAGAGTAGAAGAAGAAGAAGAAGAGGAAGAGGAGGAGGAGGAGGAGGAGGAGGAGGAGGGAGGGGGAGAAACAAACAGAATTGGATGGCTCCGGGGTGGGGAAGGACGACTTCTGCTGAGAGATTGGACTGTAAAAATGGATAAAAGTGTTGCATGAAGCAGGCGAGGAAGGGGGGGGTGGAGGTGGTGGTGGGAGAGGAGGAGTGCATGTGAGTGTGTGTGTGTGTGTGTGTGTGAATGTGTGTGTGTGAGGGAGAGAGTTGAGCGCGTGTGTGTGTGTTCAGGCCTACGTGAGAAGTGAAGTTGAGCAAAAAGGGAGAAAATGGTGATGAGGTACGAGCGCGGCCACGAGAGGACCAAGTTTGCTCTGGAGGACACTGATCAAACATCTCCAATCAACTTCATGTGAAAAACACAAGGAGGAAATCAGCTTCCTGGTCCGGGGGGTGGGGGGGTGGGTGGGTGGTGGTGTTGGTGGTGGTGGTGCAGTGGGGTTGGGGGGGGGGCACGCAGACATATATTATTCATGCCTTGTTTTAGAGCAGATGCAGAACTGGCTTTGCTGTGGCCTAGATGACATATATGTATTTATATATTTAAGAAGAAGAAGAAGAGTTGGACCTTTGATTTCCGGAGCGGATGACGCTTGGCTCCAACTAACGCAGGAGAAAAGAAAGAAGAGGCTGAAGTGGGTTGAAGCATGGGCTGTGCTTCAAGTATCCATATCTCTGATAGGGTGGTCTACCACAGTGGAAAAGAGTCCGAGGATTCCCACTCACCCCAGCAGACTAACGCCACTCAGCATCAAGGAAATCCTGTCCCGGGACTACCCCTGAAACCCCAGAGCTGCAAGGTGAGGGAGCACACACACACACACACACACACACACACACACACACACACACACTCTTGTGTGCTCGTTTGTGTGCCGGTGATTTTCAGGAAGCCTGAAACCGTCACCTCAGGAGTTATTTTAGAAATCACAGGGAGGCTGAGGGAGAAGAATCTGACTCACCAGTTGAACACGTACAGCCCTTCTACTGCTACTCAACGCGGACACACACACACTCATTGGAAGGTCACAAGGTCACAGGCCTCCAGTCCAGCAGAGTTTGTAGTGTTTTTGTTTAACCGGCCCGTTTCTGATGGTGGACTCCGGCCTGACGCACCGACGTCCGGTGTCAGTCGTGGTTCTTCTCAGCCGGCAGCTTCTGGCCTCTGCGTCACCTTTGCACCAGTTGGGCTTTCTGAGTGTCGTCCTGCGGAGGCCTGAACTTTGTGTGTCAGGGTATATAGGGTCCTTACTTGTACGGCGCGGTGTGAAAGTGAACGAGGAACGGGATCGGGCGAGTGAGCGGCCTTTTAATAGGCGACACTTTGATGGGCGTGTTACATCATCAGAGAAAAATAACAGTCCCATTTGTGTACTGGACCGAACGTGATGTCTGTAAGAGCTGTGATGAAATGTGCTGCTTGAACGCGGGCGAGGATCAAAAAAAAAAAAAGTGTTCCTCATCATCTTATATTAATTGTTTGTGCCGTTGTGTAAGCAGCTCCACGTGCACGTAAGCAGGAATGTGTCAGTGGCGTTGACATGCAGCAGGCAGATGGCGAGAAGGATGCACGTTTGATTTCCATGAGACACGGCAGTCAAGGCACGGAAAGGCGTCATGGTGTCCCGTTGGAGAATGATCCGTTCAAACAACGAATCTTTTTGGGTGAATGAGCTGAATCACTGACTGAAAAGATTCGTTCGTTCAACAGTTCAGCAGAGTGAGGCAGGGATTTGTGGCTCGATTTGTGATTCGTTCGTTCCCTGTGAGCGAGTCGACTGACACAAATCACGAAACGTACAATGAAGATGAACTACAGAGTTAAATGTTGGTGATTACATGACATTACAAGGTAAAACATGATCTAATGTACACGACAGTTCATAGCGTAACATTAAATGAATCAATTCACAGTGTGCAATAGTTGACGGAGAACACACAGACTTGCTGTGGACGGAAGTGATCATCAGCGGTCCAAACTGACAGAGATCAATGCCAAACACTGGATCACTTAAAAGACCTGACCGAATCTTTTTAATTGTAGGGATTCAGTTCACTTAAAAGAACTGGTTTGCCCAACATGAAGCTGAGAGCAGTTTCCGCTGGAGGGGGGGTACCATCTTCTGGTGTGCACTCACAAGCTACTCATAAGATTTGATGATTTTAAAAAACGCTCATCTTCCTGCACTTGACGACGCGCCGAAGGCGATCCGAGGGCGTCTGTCAAGCTGAATTCTGTGGCTGAATGTCAAAGCAGGATGTGGGGGAGAAGGCAGCATGACAGACCCCCCCCCTCCCCAAAAACGTCAGAACACCCATTCTGCCTTCGATTGAATTGGTCTGCTGACTGAGTTGGACTAATCACGTACAGATCCTCCAGCTGGAAACGGTTAATCCCAGACCTGTTAGGTGTCGTCTTCATCGTCACCGGCAACCGTTCCAGTGTGACGTCATGTGCGTTATTTTCAGTTTGGTGAACTGACTTCAAAGCGAAACCTTAAAGAATTTGTTTACGTGAAAATAGTACTGATGGGCAAAATAGTTCTATTAGGTGTACTGAATCCGTTGAATCCATTCTGTAAAAAGATTCATTCACCAAAATCATTTTTGGTGAATTGTGAAGTGAATGGATCTTTTCGGAAATGATTCAGTACAGTTTCTTCGCCCAAAAGATTCGTTCTTTGGAGCAGATTGTTGGTGTATAGGACAAGGCTGTATGGGAGCTGCTTGCTGGCTGCTAGCTGTCTAGATCCTGTGATTATTTTCTTGCATATACCCACCTATGACGTATCCAGCTGCAAACATGCTAACTTTTGGACGGAGGACAAGAATGATACCCAGATTAGTCTCTTTGAAGCGCAGATTTGTCTTCACGTTAGCTTGAAATGCTATGCTTACAAAACCACAAAGACAAATGGGATTTTCTGCAAAAATCCGTGGATAAGAAACAACAACAGTTTACATGAGGTCTCAGCGAGCCCTCGCAGTCTCAGTGTCAACTGGACTGTTGCTGGAACCTTCCGTTGCAGATGGATGTAGGTTAGTTGGAATCTTTGGTCTGAACTGGACTTTGGAGATCAATCTGGATTAGAACTCGTGTCTCGTATTGATCAGTTGATAGTTAATCTAATACATTTGAATAGAAATATTTCGTGATCTTTTGACTTTTTTTTTCTTTTTTGAAAAGAGTATTTTGCTATGTTTGTAATCGGAGCTCTTTGGTGATTCTGGGGTTTGGGCCTTTTGTCCCTCTCACGCGTCGATCCCCTGCAGCAGAGAGGACAATCCGAGCGCGTTACGAAACCAAGTTCAGCGAATGTTTAAAGAAAAAAAAAAAAAGCCATGCTGGATCTCTGCTGACATTTTTTTGCACTCACAGAGGGCGTCGAGGGAGCGAAGGCGTCTGCGCTGTGAGAAACATTCAGTAGAGCTTTGGGAGTGTGACGTGAGTCTTTGTCAAGGGTACGTTACCATCTGGGCTGCTCTGGCGATGATAAGCCTCAAGTACAAGGTCCTGTGATAGCAGCCATTTTTTTTCTCCCTCTCTTTCTGTCTGTACGGAGCCAAAAACAACACACTTTATCTGGCCTTGACTTTTCCAGTCTGATGCCCCCTCGCCCCCCACTCAAGGAAATCAAGTAGCTCTTCCCCTTAGCAACGAGACCAGAACGATAGTCCGTTGTCAGTACCCAGTGGACCTCGTGCTCATGTGCCAGATTTTTTTTCCTGCTGAATATGTACAACGTGAGCAGAACGCTTTATGGCAGACGGCCTTTTTTAAACAGCTTTGTTGTTTGAATATCGTACGAAAATAGAACAGTTGTCAGTGTCGAGTCATAGGACAGACCGGAAAACATTTCATCCAAGAATAGTTTGTATTTTGTACATAAATGTAGAGTTTATTGGAGTATGAGATGTGTAATTTGGTTTAATAACTAAAATGTATCATTTGAACATTTCAGTTCCTTTGAGACTAATAATAATATAATTCAGCTGGTATTTATTCTTTTATTTTGGTGGGGTGGGGGTGAATTTAATGTGATGAGCTGACAATTTTCAACCTTGCCTCTCAACTTACATGGAATTTAAAGGTTCTGTACGGTGCATGCGCACCCCAATCACACCCGGATCAAACGCTGGTTTGAGACCTTCTTCTGTCTGGTACGTGTACCCCACGATACTGGTGCATGTGCGCTACGTTCAGAACCAGATCGTGTTGTGGGAAGCACATTGGGTTCTGACATGCGTTACAGTTGCCGTTTTCCTCTGATGGAAGGTTGTGGAAGAAGTGCAATGCCACCTAACGCATCGGCGGAGGTCACAGTCCCAAGATGTGTCCGTTTCCTGGATGATGATATGAAAGACCACGTGCACACACACCTGAGAACTGTTGTGTGGGTGGTCAGAAATGCTCACACCGAGACACGTCTTTGCTCCGTGCGCGCCCATCGGAGTCCGCCTTCAGGTGTCATATTGAAAATCACCTGATTGTGCCGTATTGTGTGTAACTTTGGTTTCGTGCGATCTACTCGTATGTCTAGCAGAGCTGCTGTAATTGGCGAACTTGGCCGAGGAGTTTGAGAGTGGGCGGGGCCTGTGAGGACTCACCAGGAGTTCGGCACTCGAGTTGTGCTGAAGTGTGAAATGTCCTGACCAGAAGCGACTCTCCTGTTCTCTGGCTCCTCTTGCGGCGTATGTATAGTCCTTTACTCGTCACGACCAATGACTGGCGCTGAGCGCTGCGACCGTCCGACCTTATGCTTCCTTCCTCGTGACGCACACGATCACTTGTGCGTCACAGAAGTTTGAAATCGAGCGACGTTCGTTCCAGGAGAACTGGGAGCAGACGTCAGTGTGTGAAACATCTCAATTTGTCTGCGCGGTTCGATTGGACATACCTCTGAGCAGACTCGCCATTCCTCGCTTTTCCCTCCCGCTGTGTGTATGTGTGTGTGTGTGTCGTCTGAGAGTCGGTGGGTAATTTATTCCAGAAGGGGGCAAAGACTTAGCCCGGTGATGAATTAATCCACTGTGCCGTCTCGGCCGGCCGGCTGAGAGGACGGAGAATGATTCTCCCTTTTCATTTCTCTCAAACTTTGCCGTGTTTCTTTTCTCCTCTGCCGTAGTTCAGCTCTTACAGCTCGTGTTCTTGGTTTCGTACCCTCAGAAAAGTTCACGTGTCTGTCGGCGTCTAATTGACAGACGTTGCCTGACATGACTTGATTCGTGCTGGCGGCAGCTCCGTCTGTGCAGAAACGTTCAGATCGGTCCGGCTGCTGATTGGACGGAGCGATGGACTCCGATTACCTCTGTCGATCAGGGGGCTATCGCCCAGGGTCTGACGTCTTTATTTATTTTTTTAAACAATCAATTGAACATTTTTGAATTTACTGCTTTGACGGCGGAGCGTCAGATACGACACCCTCCCTCCTGCCATGTGCTAGCATGAAGGGATATAGCCAAGTGTTAGCTTAGCTTAGCTTCACACAACGGGCGTGTTACTGAGCTAAAACAGGTAGTCTGTGTTTTAAGTGCTGCTCGTGTGGTTTGAAGAAGCATTTCGTTTTTTGCAGATGCTAGCTTAGCTTAGCACAAAACCCGGCGGCAGTCAGGCGAAACGGGTAGTGTCTGTTTTAAGTGAAGCTGGTCAGGTACAAAGAAGTATTTTGTTTTTCTTTCACAGAGTGATCTCTGCTGCTGCCGGTGACATTTGCATAACCCCGGTGTCCCCCATGTCATGCTATTTCATGTGGGATGAAATAGTGTGATACTTACTCACGTTTTACATCGATCTACAAATCTACAACATGTCCCATCAAACGGGATCCATCAGTCTGAACCGGGTTTAAAAATGTGTTGTACCTGAATCGTGTCATTCCCAGTGTGCCATGTACGTCACAGCCCTGATGCACTAAGGACACAGTAAGAATAAATGTCAATAAAGTACTCTGACGATGAAACCTGTCACAGGTCAATGTACCTTTGAAATGACGTTTTAGTGCAAATAGTTTTGGAAACCTGGCGTGATGAGGAGATGTGGCGGTGGTTGGGTTTGTCTATTACTTCAATATATGACTTCAGCAGCTCATTGTGCTAGATATAAACATCACGTCAGCTCAGTTTGACCTCATCTTGCCTTCCTGTCAGGAGAGTCCACATCATCGATCTCCACTTTCACGAATGAGTGAGAGGAGGTGGGCCGAGACAGCGCCCCCCTCCTCTGATGGATGCAAAGACTGGAATTCACAGGAACTGACGTCATGATTCAAGTCCATCAAGACATGTGATCGCGCTGTTGGTCCATACAGATTAAAGTGAATCAAACTTTATCTGCCTGCGTGGGTCGTAAACACACTGACCATGTTGTTTCAGTTGTTTGTTGTTGTTGTTGTTTAACTGCTGATCACGGGTCAGCGTTAAAGTTTGGTGGGATTCATGGATCGGGTGTTAGCCTTTGTCCGCGGTGGACTGGATGTACTAACAGGGTGCTCGTTGTTGTACTGGCATGCTATGCTAAGTCTGCTCTGCAGCGGACTTGACGATGATCCAAACCTTTGGACGTTTGATCGGTTTCAGACTGTTTGTCTGTTGTTTTGTCCCTCTCAGGTCGGTTATTTTCATTGATTCCTCTGCGCCGTGTCAGCGTGACCTTGTTGTCCTGCGTCGCAGCTGCTGCTCTTTGTTTTTTTCTTCTGTGTATGCAGCAGTTAGCATCCAACATCTCGGTTCTTCAGTACCGCCCGGCCCTCCAAGCAAAGCACAGTATCCCCGGTGCTACGTTGTGTTAGCATACTTTGGAGTACCATGATTATGTGACGATGGGCATCAGAAAATGTTAAATACTACCTGAAAGCTGAGAAGTGTCACCTGGTTCCGTTTTCTGATAGATCTAGTGATAGTTTGTACTCCTCCAAAGCATGCTAGCACCAACGTATCAGCAGAGATACTGCGGTATTAAAGATGTAATCACCAGTCAGTCAGCCAGTTTGATTTTTTTTTTTCATGTCGGCCCAAACCTCAAGTCATCAAACTCTTGCTCAAACTCTGACGCAAACTCTTGCGAGATTGACGGTTTAAAGTGTGAACAAACATAGATGACTAACTGTCGCTGTTGTTTGCACAGCGATCTGCTCTGAGAAATCTAGGACGAAGAAAAACTGTCCGAGTCATACGGCATCCGACGCTGGCAGTGTGGACTTGTCAGTTTGGCTTCGTCTGCCCTTTTCCTCCGTCGCTGTTCGCCGTCTTTGTTGTGTGAAGTGTGTTTCTGCTCAGCCGTGGCTCATGAGTGAAGTCGGAAATCGTCGTGTGTCTCCAGCTGACGACCGCGCAAGTTAAACGGTTGTTGGAGCGCTTTCGTTGTGGATGCAGTGACACACGTCCCCCAGCTGACTGCCGGCCTGAATGGGGATCCTGTGTGGAAACCGAATTAGGATATAATAAATCCCTTTAGAGTTTGTACAGTAGGTCTCTTCATTTCCAAGTGGTTTCTCTCGCTTACGAGGTGTCCATAGGCTGCAGGGACCCAAACAGAACCTCCCATTGTTTGCAAATGGTCTCGGCACATAAGGCCTCACTGAAAGAGGCTTGTCTCTGCTCCCCTCCAGGTCCAGGGTCTCGTATCATAAGGTCAGCATGTGATCGTTTTCATAAGATTAGGAACGTGGTATTCTTCCAAAACCGAGTTCTTTTGGATCTGTGTTGTGTTTCTATTCTGACCGTTCATAAGTACAAAGGTGTGTGATTCACGTATCTTTACCCTGGAAATGGACATGGTTGTTTATCGCATACTGGCCCTTTACGCTTCCCCTTGTTTCATGACACAATGAAACCGGCGAAATGCTGCTTGAAATGCTCTACCTGCCCTACCCTTAACTGTAGGGGTCCTCACGTGACCCTTGACAGTAACAGTATGACAGAAACAGAAGGAGTGTAGAACGCCCCTATGAAGGAGAACCGGAGCGGTCGAATCATGTTGGAATGAATTTATGTCGAACAAATTATCAGTTGTCAAAACATCCACTTTAAAGATATACGAAGAAATAATACAACTGAAGTAAAAAATAAATAAACAAATAAAAACAGAAAAAAACAAGATTGAGATAGTGGGAAAGAAATGACTAAAAAATAATCCAATGAAATTTGTAAAAGACAAATACAAAAAAGAAAATAAAAAAAATCATAATTAAAGGTGTATTCCTGGAAAATACTTGTGAACGTGAAAACGTCTCTTTTCACAGAGCAACAAACTGCTGCAGCCGTTGTCCAGTTACTGAACAGAGTGAGAAGTGTCTCCTTCTCCATCCTTATAAAAATCATTGAAGAATGAGCTGCGTTGATGTGTTTTTACAGGAACAGCCTGCAGATACTACAGTGATACCATCAGTGTACTCTCTTTACTGAGCTCTCCCAAGGTCTTTGGAGTGGTTTGGAAAAGTACACCGTGTACAAAACCCATCCAGTGTTCAACAGGAAGAGTTCACCTGGGAGTCATTGCTCTCGCCGTGTGTGTGTCAGTGTCCGTGGGCCTGTTCTTCATCTCGCCTTCAAGGCAGACGGATGAGCTGCCAGGACGCCGTGTCCGCGCTGCTAAAGCCCTGTTAGCTCATATAGCTGCTGTAAGTCGTGTTTCTAAGCGGCCGTCCGCCAGAATCCTCCGAGCAAAGGTCGCGTTCCGGCGCGTTTCGCTGGAATACGCTTCGGAAACGTGCCGACTTTGTGTTAAATTACAGGGAGGGACGTTTCACTGTGAAACTCTGGCAGCCGAGTCCACCTCGCTGGCCAAACACTCCAGAGGACACGACTTTGGTTCATCGCCGTTCTTCACGAAAGAAGTGCTGAGCAGACAAGAGCCTCAGTGGATTTAAGTGAACAGCTTATTAGCTGGAGTAGACACGCAAGACACTCGTTCACCTCACGCTGAGCCACCAGACTCGTATATACAGTACAGACAGTATATACAGTACATACAGTATATACAGTACATACAGTATATACAGTACATACAGTATATACAGTACATACAGTATGTAGAGTATATACAGTACAGACAGGACTCATATACAGTACAGACAGTACGTAGAGTACAGACAGTACAGACAGTACAGACAGTACAGACAGTACAGACAGTACAGACAGTCCATTCAGTAATCCCACATCACTGAACTGCTCCATATCGGTCCTGATGTTGCTCCTGCTGGTAGTTGAGCCAAAACAGCATCATCACAAGGTGTTTCCTCATTTCCCTTCTTTGCTAAGTGGTCACGGTGCTAAATCGTTAATATAAGCACTTTGTTGCCACGACTACGTCCTGGGCACACCTCCTTCCAGACAACCAGTGTCGGGTGCAGGGAGACACGGCAGACGGTAATGAGGACACGTCGTCAGCAGACCATTGGTCCTCTGGTGTGTATGCAGTGTGTGGGTCTTCAGACTGGGGAGAAAGTGTGAAGCCCCCTAAGAAGCTGGGACGTGCTGGCACAGATCAGCGCCTGCCTGCATGATGTTCATTTGGTGGTTCAGTCAGACGGTTTGTTGTTGTGAGTTTTTCGGGGGGGTGGGGGGTGGTCTACAGTAACTGTAGCCGAGGGGCCCCAGGCCTCCTTAATCCGCCCCTGGTGACAGACTCATTTCACAGCGCGGATGCAGGAAACAGGATGTGACCTTGTCCGTACAATTGCACATATTGCAGCTGAACATGTACGTTTATTGGCCTGTATACACACACACGCACACACACACACACACACACACACACACTCCAGCTTGTCCCATTTAGTCAACAGACATGCTGGTTTCCTGTTTGGAGTTGAACCAACACCTTTGCAGTTTCAGTATTCATTCATTCATTCATTCATTCATGATAAGATGGATTGAAGGAAACAATGGCGTCTGATGTAAACTCTTATTTATCCTGTTTTGTTTTGTTTTGTTGTTTTTCTCGCTGCCGTCTCAGATACAGCCTACGGGGCGATCAGCTGACCTGTGACCCTGTAGATCATGTGTTGGCAGCCATAGGTGACAGGAAAGTATGAGGGCACATGCTGGATTAAAAAAAAAACAAAACACGAAACAGTACTTTCTAGTAGTCGTGACTCAGGAGTGAACCCGCCCACGTGCACCTGTCCCACTTGTCAGGTGACATTCCCACAGGGTGTTTGCAGGCACCATATGCACTATTACAACTTGTGGCTTTATAACACTTGTGTCAATGCACCTTTCATCCAGGACGTCTTATAGAAAGAGCATTCTCCCTCCACAAGCGTATTTTGTGTATTTTCTTATGACATGCAGACTGATTTTAATTTATGTTTTTATTTCTATTCTATTTCTTAGAAATATTCAAATGAATGTCCACAAATACATGTGTGTATTTCAGTTCTGTCTGTTTAGGTTTTGTTTTCTTTTTAAATAGGTAGATTGTTTGATTTAATTTTAGACAAATTTGATAAATGCAATGCACATGTGCTAAGTCACATGACATATGTCCATTGTGGTCCATTGAAATAGTTTGCATGAAAGGGTTAAAAAAAGGACCAGTGAAGGATGCTGCACTTTTTCCTGCTCTGATTGGTCTCTGTTCATTTCCATATCTGCTGCATCCTATCTTTGTCTGCTGACTGCCAATCATTTGAGACACACAGGGAAATAGGGAGGTGAAATGGGTGAAAATAATCCCATAATAATAGGTCTCCTCATGAGCCCTTCACTTCCATGACTTATTTAGTGTTTCATTTCCAGGGTTGACACAGCACAGAGGCTAAGGTTGCTGAAACTGCACGAGGACCCCGGTGACAGTTAGTGTGTGACGCTGCTACTACTGCCAGGCCGTGTCCCACTTACACTTCCCAAGCTTCTTAAGCTTGTCCTCTTGGTTTATTGACCTTTGACTTACTTGGAATGAATGACGAGAGGAGGATGTGGACTAAACACGTCAGCATCAGCAGGTGCAGGTGATGAAAATCCTTTAGAGGTTTTAGTGAATAATTGCAGTGTGGAGCTGTAAAAAGAACAACAGAACATCAGACGTAAAGGACTTTTAGCAGAGTGGGTGAGAAGAATCGGTCCACGACACGGTTGGAGTTGTGGAGAGAAGCAGAGGTTTCAGTGAGGGGCTGCTCCAGAGTGGATGGCTTAGGATTGTCCAGGTCTTACGGGGATTTCAGGGTAATCTGGATAAGGACAGAAATATCTCAAAGGTGAACACTGGAGAAAGTGCTCAGCTTGTCGTGGATCTCCCCTCTGACCCAGTGGGTCGGCGACCACAGCGCTGTGCGATGAGTCCCATTGTCATCGTCGGGATATTTAAGACACGTTTGGACTTGTGTCATGTGACTTGCCGAGTTCTGGGAGTGGCACGTGACACAAACCCACCAGAGTTGAGTTGTGCTGTTCTGCTTTACAGCACATAGCAACACCCCCGTTGCTATGGAAATGGCAGTCGTTGACGTGATGTCCCGTGAGCGTCCGGTGTGGTCTGGTCCGGACTTGTTCCGGACTGATCCCCGTCGGCGGGCGTGTGAGAGAGTGTCTTACCCTCATCCCTGGGCCCGTTGGCACGGCGCTGCCACGCTGTTGTCGGGGCCCCGGTGTGTCTCTTTGGCACAGTGACTCGCAGATCACATAAACACTGGCGTCGCCATGGACACAGACTATGCATGCGGGCCGACGGGTCGCGTCACAAGCTGCCGGACGGCTGCATGTGCTCTGATGTCACATACTTATCCAGTCATTCAGGAAACATAAGATCTCCCAGACAGAGGGTGTGTGTGTGTGTGTGCGTGTGCGTGCGTGCGTGCGTGCGTGCAGGTATTGGCTGCCTGCCCCCTCCATTTGTTCGGTCCGTGTCAACCTGTTCAAATGACAGCGGAGCAGTCGTAATCTGACCCTGGGTGTGTGACATCTGAGCAGCGCTGTGTGTCGGAAAGAATTCTGTGATCCCGACTCTGATGCAGGGACGATGATCCGACAAAATACTGGTGACTATACCTTGTACAGTGATAAAGTTCAATTGAGTTGCACTTCACAGCCAAGTTGCTGTCATTACGGTAATGACTCAGTGGCTTCCAGCCAGAGAGCACATGGGATTACGGTACTGTCAGAAACACGTCTGTTGTCAACTTTCAGGAACTGATGTTCTTCTTCACACCAGATAGAGGAACCTTGTCCAACTTGTCAGCGTTCATGAACCGTTGAAGGTTTTCTGATCATTTTGTGTCTGCAAATAGTCTGGTATTTACGGTAGTCTTTGGTGTCAAAGGGTTAAACACTGGGAGCTCTTTTTGTCTTCTACCATTCATCCACTGTTGCATCCTGTGGCTGATAGCGTTAGCTAGCAGTGAACATGAGGTTTGGACACTCATGCAATTTTATCTTTGTCTTAATTACAGGTTTTGTGACATATTTACTGTAAAAAATCACAGAAAGATGCTTCAGATAACAATAGAGATTCACAAATTCACATTACTTCAATGTATGTAAACATCTTATTTACACAGAGAGATACTTTATCTCCTGAGACAAATTGACAGTGAGACGATACGTCGAGGTGTGAGACACACATGAGAAACAGGATCAGGTCGCTAGGACGAAGTCACCACTTTTTTTCTGCACAGTCTGTATTTTTAAACCACGGACGTCATTCAAGGTGTTTTGGGACTAAATTCCAGGGCAAGTTCAGTCTCTTGTGCGTAATTGTGTGTGTGTGTGTGTGTGTGTGTGTGTGTGTGTGTGTGTGTGTGTGTGTGTGTGTGTGTGTGTGTGTGT
>JBBMJM010000019.1:1166579-1178683 GCA_037832705.1 Centriscus cristatus | reverse complement strand
TCACTACGACTAAACTACCACACTGAGTCACTACGACTAAACTACCACACTGAGTCACTACGACTAAACTACCACACTGAGTCACTACGACTAAAGTACCAAACTGAGTCACTACGACGCGAAACTACCAAACTGAGTCACTACGACTAAACTACCAAACTGAGTCACTACGACTAAACTACCACACTGAGTCACTACGACTAAACTACCACACTGAGTCACTACGACTAAACTACCACACTGAGTCGCTACGACTCCAAACTACCAAAGTGCATCACTGTGACTGTAAACTAGGACAATTATTCACTGATTCCCAACAATGAAACTGAATCACTACGATTCCAAACTACAGATTTAAACAAACCAACGAAACGTTTTATTACGACTGTTTTTAAAGATGATTTAGGGAATTTTGGACTGAGACAGTCTTACACTGACACTTGGATGACATTTCTATTTACACATCCTTTACACTCACACCAACCCAGCTGACAGCGCCCCCTGTCTACAGCTGTTGGTCCCGGTGGGTGATCACAGGGACACGTCAGTTTATTCGTACGGCCACTAGAGGGCGACCGAGTGGGTCTGAGTCTGCTGTGTGTGTCCAGGAGATCGATGGAAAGGCCCTGATGCTGCTGCGCAGTGACGTCATCATGAAGTACATGGGGCTGAAGCTCGGCCCGGCGCTCAAACTGTGTCATCACATCGAGAGGCTGAAGGTCCACAAGCAGTAGGAGGACCAGAACCACAGCTGCTGGACCGGGACCAGAACCGGAGCTGCTGGACCGGGACCAGAACCGGAGCTGCTGGACCGGGACCAGAACCGGAGCTCCTGGACCGGGACCAGAACCGGAGCTCCTGGACCGGGACCAGAACCAGAGCTGCTGGACCGGGACCAGAACCAGAGCTGCTGGACCGGGACCAGCACACTGCGCCCACACTGATGGAACGTGCTTGGTGTCGGCTGGACCGCCCGTTCTGTCCCGGGACCCTGAGCAGCTCCATGGAACATGTTCAGATCCAGACGTTGACACGTTCGGATCCAGATGTTTGTTATTGTTTACACAGTTTAAACAGCTGTAAGTTTACATGATACGTTCAAATGATTCAAACACACACACACACAGACACACACACACCATCTGCTGCACAGAACGTTCCGTCTGTTGACGTGTTGATTTCTGTTTGTCAACAGATTGAATCGTTTTCTGAACATTTCAGAACCAGTTTGTGTTGTAGCAGCATCCATCCATCATCCATCCATTGATTCATTCATCTGTTCATTCATTCATCTGTTCATTCATTCATTCATCTGTTCATTCATCTGTTCATTCATTCATCTGTTCATTCATTCATTCATCCATCTTCAATGTGAAACTCAGGTTTGAGGGTTTTTTAGAACGAAGACAAACGACTTTGTATGTTTGAGAAACAATTAAACTGTTGGCAACATCCGACGGGTCACATGACGTCACTGGATGGGTTCACACACACACTGAGGGTCTCAGTGTATTCTTGGGGGGGGGTGAGTGGGGCTGGATGGAGACCACTTCTCAAACATTGAGGATATTTTCAGGGAAACTAGAACATCGGGGTTGGAAAGGGTCTGGGAGGGGGATGTTGACAGTAAGGGGAGGAGGCAGTGGTCAGTAACCAGATGTCAATGGGCAGAGCAGCTGGTCCAGGTAACATCCTTTTTCTGGGTTCGGGAAGCCTGAAAACCTGTTGGGGGGGGTTAGTACTTGGTCCCTCCCGCCTACAGGAAGTTGGCGTCTGTTACTGATCCTGGTCAATGTGTTTTTCATTCACATGGGATTTCTCAGGATTGTGGGGGTCAAAGGTCGAGGGTCATGGTGGCAGAGAACGTGACAACAGCATCAATGGGTCAAAGGTCAATGCTGGCTGAGCAGTACAACACCGCCACCCGGTGCTCAGCTCCTGTCACTGCGCTCTGAGGAAACGGACAGACAGCTCGTTTGATGCAGTCACATTTATTGGCTTTTTTATGCACAGGTACTAAACAGCTGGATGAGCTGTTCAAATCAATTAGGAATAGAATCATGGAATTTTCACAATGCTTCGCCCCCCCCCCACCCCACCCCACCCAAAAGTAAACAAGACTGAAAGTGTTGCACAGCTCCAAAAAATCTACCAGGGCTTGGAAATAATCATGTCAACTTATAAAGAAAAGTGTTTTTGATCTTTTTTTATTTGGTTATTTTACAAAAGAAAGAATTTGCAACATTTTTTTGTCTTTAAAAACGTATTTACAGTTTTATACAAAAATACAAAAGTGATTCAAATCTGTTACGTCTACTGAGTTTGAAACTCTTTTAAATAGACAGTTACACTGCGTCTTGAAAATTCTTCTTCTTTCGTTTCTTTTCTTCCCGTTTCGCCTCGAACACGTTTTAAACCCGCCGTAGTTCTTCCTGTACACCTCGGACAAAGAGCTCCAGTGCTTCTTCTGGCTTCGTGTCTGTGCAGACATCAACATTTGACCGATCCCCAGCAGGGGGAGAGAAGAGGTTGGAGAAATGGGTTACCATGGCGACCGCTTTGTCTTTCCAATCGAACGGGTCAGTTATGTCCGTCAGCGTCAGTACGGAAAATTCACAGTAACACAGCGAGTTTCAGCTTTGAAACGGCGTCTGACGTCGTGGTGTTGCATCGGTTGGTCCGAGAATCAAACGGGTCCGAGGGACGACGGGGGGCGTTTGGGTCAGCGAGTGGACGCTTCTTCTTCTTCTTCTTCTTCTCTCCGTTTGCAGTGAATCAGCAGCTGCTGTCTGTTCCTTTCGCTCCGATTCCAGTGGATTTTCTTCAAACACATGATTGTCCAGTGAGTAGATATACAGTACAAGATTTCCCCCTGTTCGTGATCACACAACTATACACAACAGAATTAGCCCGACGGTTTGTACATCTACAGAACACACGACTGAGAAGGTCACGATGTGGTGGTGTCCGCTTCTTTTCTCAGCAGTTTCTTATTGCATGCGATAGAAAACACACAAATAAAACAATGAACAGGAACAAGTGCGCGTCGGCGAATGTGCGTTTGATGGATGAAACGGTTGGAACCATCAGTTCACAGCCCCCCCCCCCCCACACCGTGCACAGTGTCAGTTCGCTGAGGTATTCACAGAATACAGTAGATGGTTCCTTTGGGAAATTCGATCTGTGGACGTCAGACGTCGATTCCACGTCTGCGTGTGGGCGGCAGGTGACAGGTCAAACTCCACGCTGATGTATTAACTCCTCCAATCATTTCAAATTCGGGTTTCTTTTCAGCGAGAAGGTCGCCGGGTCGATTCCGCGTCTGGGAGGTCTTTGTGAGGGTCCTCTCCGGGTTCTGCCGAGGTGCGTGGGCGGCTCTTACTCGCCCGTAGGTGTGAATGTGTCCCGGGCGGACCCTGATGGTCGCCCGCTGACGGGTGATTTCGGCGAAACCCGGAACGCGAGCGAGCGAGCGGGAGAAGATGAACGAATGAACGTTTCCTTCTCGGAGAAAGTGTGTGTGAGGGAAGACGGAATACACCAGCTGCTGGTTTGATCTTCCACCTGCTGAATGCTACTGGGTCAGTGCAAACGAAGGAGGCAGCTCGGAGAGGAGAACAGTGTCGAGACCTGATCTGCTTTGCTACACTCAGGTTGAGTCCCTATGCGTAAAGTTTCATATAGATATCACTTTGTCTTTAGTACAAATATACATTTGCAATTTCATTATAAGATACATCTTCTTTTCAAGGAATACGCTTGAAGAAATCCTGGAGTGCAAAAGAGAGGCTGGTTCTTGGAGAACCTGTAGTCCAACCGACTGAGGAACCTCTAAAGCATCGTCACCATCTGCACCTAACGTCTCCTCTGAAGCTGCTTTGAAACGGGCCGTTTCCACGTCGACACGGCACAGCGCAACTGGTCAGCAGCTGGAACAACTCTCCGGTTTGACGGTTGGGTTAAAGGATTTGATTCTGGAGGCTCGGAGCCAAGAACACGTGCAGGAACGTAAAACTGCCCAACGTACAACCAACTCGAGAAGAGAAAGGCCACTGTGCGATTGTCCCAAAGAACCCGTCACTCACCCTCTAGCGTCTTTTTACAACCCATCAGTCTGGATCGCTGGCGACGTGGTACAAAGATTTACAGAAAAAAACCTTCACAGCATCAATTATTCGTATGATACAAAGGAACCGCAGAAATGTCGACAGAAACGAGGATGGGGGGGGGTGGGGGGGGGTCCATACAGGGTCATGCGACGTGGTGAAACCATCATCATGTTCTGAGGCGCGGCTTTACAAAAATACATGCATCGTCTTTTTGGAGAAATATGAGATTGACGGACGTTTGGACTTTATCTTCTGGAAATAAAGCAAATAGGTTGGTGGTGGGTTGAGATCTTTGTCATGTCCACAAACCTGTGTGAGTGTGTGTGTGTGTGTGTGTGTGTGTGTGTGTTGGGTGGGTTCGCTCGCCTCTTTGAGCCCCGAGAATATTAAACTCAGTTTTTCATGGAACAGCGACGCAGTTGTTCGGCACCACACCAGCTCAGCCACCATTGAAAATATATGACTTACTATAATTCTTATTTCATGATTTCTTCATTACCCCCAAAAATGTACCAAAACTTTGGGACCGCCTTTGATTCTAAAAAAGTATTCTTCTATTATATTTTGTCATTTAAAAGTCAATCAAAATAGGTTTTCTCTCTTGCTCTTTTCACTACAAGAGAGCTATTTTTGATAATCCGTTATTTTCTAATATCATACAAAACTCTGTCTGACCCCATAAAATACACAAATGAACCCACGACTGGTCACATTTCAGCAGCAGTCCGATTTTGTGGTTCATCAGATCATCAGCCTTCATGACAGACTGATCCGAGAGTAGGAAAGCTGAGGAGGTTTCTAAGGAGGGTTCTAGGAAGACCGGTCATCATGGGGGCTCCCGTCTGAGTTCTCTGTCTCCCCTTCAGAAATGGCTTGCATGGGAGCTGTGTAGAGGCGGCTGCGGGTACTGTAGCGACTGCTGTTGGCGACAGGGGGGATGCGAGAACGGCCCTGTCGGGAAGCCGCTGACATCGGCAGCGTTTTGGGGGTGAAACTTTCCGAGTTGGCCCTGGGAAAGAGGCCCGGTATTTGGATGGGGCCTGGATCCAGGCTGGCAATCGGCGCCTCCAGCAGGGGGGCGGTCGGCTCCTCAGATTGTCTAATGGGCCCTTCCTGAATGGACTCCCCAGGAGTCTTAGGGGTTATAGGACTCTTGAGAATTTCCGTGGCTGACATGCGGTAGCTGGAATCTGACCGGCTGCCCTTCTTCAGGAGCAGGAGCTTAAATTCTTCATTGGACGTGCTGGATTTCTTGGCGCTGCGGTAGATCGGCACGGGGACTCGTTGCGACCCAGCAGGCGTCACTAAGGGGGGTGGGACGTTGAGTGGGGGTGGGGCTTGTGGGATAATGACAGTAGAGACACTCCCAGGGGTAACTTGAGCTACCGGGCAGAGACGAGGCTTCACATTTAAATCTCCAGAATCTTTACGGCCTAGGACCTTTCTTTTGGATCTGCAGGAGAAAAAAAATCCCAATTAAGTCATGTTAAATATTTAGACTGAAAGTCTAAACAGAAACAGACGGAGCCAGAGCACATGGACCCTTTGGGTGGAGAATGACACGTGTCCAGCACCTGTGTATCATGGCAAACAGATCCTCAGTTGTACGAGTTTTGTTGGGTGACGTCTGAATGATCTCATCGTCCCCTCTGATGTCGTCTGCCAGAGGGGAAAGCGAGTTGTCACTGGGCGTGGAATCTGCAGCACAGAACCAAACGATCATTCCGCACACAGGTCGAGACATAACCATAGGTAAACCCTTAACATGAACCCTACACCCTCAGGTTGTGGAACAGCACGGTGGGCTGTGCATTTGGAACCCAGGCATTCAGTCGCGGAAGAAACCATCTTACTCAGCAAAACACACCAAGGACTCGTCCACCGAGGAGGTTCTAGCCTCCACCATGGCGCTCAGCCTATGGATGGGCCGTCTACAAACCCATGCGCCGTCCACCTGGAGCTTTGTGTTCTCGACCTTCGGAACAGGCCCTAGATCTTACTGGCTTGTTGAGTCTCACCTTTGCTGAAGTAGTCTTCGGTGTCAGGGGTGGTGGAGTCATCTCTGGTCTCCTGTGGCTGCTGTTGATGGGCACTTCTGGTAGCACCTGATGTCACTTCCTCATCTCCTTCCTGCTCTTCTTGTCCTTTTCGTGCATCGCTGATTAGGTAAGGGTGCGATGTCTCCATAGTGATACCAGGCACTTTGACTGGACTAGCCCAGGGCCCTGAGTCGAAGTGGGATGCCCCAGCATGCTCATACGCTGGAGGCGGAGGGTGATCTGACCGCAAGCCACCTCTTGAGCATGCAACCCTCGGTGGTTCTTTCACCCGTTCTTCTTCTTCCTCATCTTCGTCATCGTCATCATCCTGCGAGAACGAACGCTCCCCCAAAATCCTAAACTCAGGATGCGCGTGAGCTGAGTGCGTGAACCCTCTGAACTCTGTGTGCGAGTGGATGTGTGTGTGGAGATCCACCGGTGATGGATGGGGAGCGCGCGGCACCGGTCGATGTAAGGGTGAGCTGTCCTCGGAAAGATCAGACAACGGGTCTACACGAGTCCTGAAGGCCGTCATTGCCCAGAAGGTCCCGGGGCCATAGCGGTCTTGTCTAAGCAGCAGGCTTTCATAGGACGGAGGTCCATCAGGGTGGCGGGCAGGAGGAGGTGGGTGCTCAGGGGAGGAGGTGTGGTCTTGTGCTGGGGGTCTGAGGGGTGGTCTCCGTGGAGGGAGGGGCCTGGTGTTAATGGGAGGTGGAGCTAGCGAAGAACTACTGGGAGGACATTTGGGTCTCATCAGTGTTGCTGCTCCAGCTGACGACTCCTGGTCCGTGGCGGTCGCAGCGTCCGTCGAACGGCCGACCGAGTGAAGCGGCCCGGATCGATGTGCAGACGGCGTCAGCGACGACAGACCCAACGGAGCAGAGTTTGAACTCGGTGGCGGGAGGGTGTTCACCACGTCGGCAGGCAACAACTTTGTTCCGAGGACATTCGCGGCTCTGTGTTTGCTGTGGTGGAGTGTGTGCATGTGCTGCGTTCTGTGGGAAAGTGTGTGTCTCACATAGCCGCCGTGCAGAACGTTGAGATCCAGTTGAGAAGGGGGTGGTGGGAAATCCGGGTCTCTCTTGTAGCCGATCGAAATAGACGCCCCATTTCGAGGGAAGTGTTGGAGGGAGGAGAGAGAAGACTTCCTCTCGGGCACTTTGGGCTTTCTCTTTCCGGTCGAGGGGGACAGAGGTCCTGGGAAGAAAGCTGCTGACGACGAGGGCAAAGTCGAAGTTGGAGTTTCGGACTGACTGGAGTAGCCACTGGACGGTGAGGCCAGGCCAGCCAGCTTCTCTGGAGAACCAAGTTTGAAGTCCCCAGGCGGGAGAGACGGACTGGTAGCCCTGGTCTCTGCTGACCGGGTGAGAACCTGGGTTTGGGTTTCGGTGGAGGACGAAGAGCTGTCTGGTGACTTGATGCACTCCATGACGGTGGTGCCCGTGGCTGTGCTTGAGTTGGACATGGATGCGTATTCGCCGTTGGCGGACTTCACCTCTGTGTTGTGAAGCCACAAGTCTGCATAGTCAGATTGCACAGCACCTTCGTCCTTGAATGAGTGCGTATCTGCAGAGCTGAAGGACATGGGCTCCACGATGTCTACGGTTTCACCTAGACCCATGACCCACGCACCCAAAGGCTCTGCCACCAGACAGGATGTCTCTAACGGTTCTGGAGCTCCTCCTAGTTCCAGCTCCAGCTTCATATCCGTGGAAGACAAGGTGAGTGCTTCTTCACTGCCCATCTTTGGTTGATCCTGATCTGCCTGCGTGTCAGTTCCCACATCGGTACTACTGGGCTCCTTCAGTGAGGAGGTTCGTTTGGGGGGAGGAGGTCGGACTTTTGGTTTCCTCAGTGGACGACAGGTCCTCCCCAGAGTCATGGTGCCTGCTCCAAATTCAGCTGGGAACTGGGAGTGAACTCTGTGGGAAACAGGCGCTGCCACAGTGTTGGACTGGCCACAGTCAGGGCCTGGTTCTGCATAGTTGTACATGTAGCCTCCGTAACTCTGCTTACACTCCCCAAAGTGCACAGACATTGAGTAGAAAGAGTCTGCATCCGACTGGTAGAGGGGGCCAGGGTCCTTGTCAGTGTTGCTGGTCTTGTTCTCAGTGAAACAGGTTTGGTCTTCTGGAGCTTGTTTGGGGCTGTACTCTTGGACTAATCTGTGGCACTGGCTCATGGTTTGGGTCTGATCTGGGTCTTGGTCTGGATCAGTCTGGTCTTGGTCGGGGGGATAAGTCCACTCGCCCTCACTGGCCGTACTGACCCCCGCGTCATCCAGCTGGTCTGTGGCCGAGGACGTGAATGAGCTCGACCTGTGGCCTTGTCCCTGGGTTCTGAGGTCAGAGTGGTCGCAGGGATCCAGGGAGAACCCCTCATCTATGGCATTGGGCACAGTGTTGAGTGACAGCTCTGAGTCACAGTGGGAGGAGCCTGTCAGCGGGGGGGAAGAGGGCGGGGGGATGGTTTCAGATGTTTGAGAGGGGCAGGTGGAGCTGGAACCACTCCAGTTGCCACTCGATGACTGGTGGTCCTCCTTGTGGTCCACGTGGCTGCCGAGGACGCCGGTTGTTGACACCGAGTGAATGGGGCTGCTGAAGGTATCTGAACTCGAGGAGATCTCACAGCTGCCCATGTCAGCCTTGCGGGGCAGGCGGGAGCGCCCCCGCTCCATCCAGCTGTGGTCCGGACTCCCCCCTCCTCCACCCCCTCGGTCCCCAGATCGTTGCAACCTCTTCAGGCTCCCGAGCTGCAGGGGCTCAGGAGCTGCCTGGTCATCCGTGCTCTCTTCTTCATCCTTCATCATCATCATCTTCATCCTTGGACTAGGACCAGGAGGAATGAAGTCCTCTGTTTCGTATGGGGACAAGTCCTCATCCTCGTCGTCGTCATCATAGTTGTCATCATCGTCCTCGTCGCTGTCCATCAGGCGTCCACCTTCTCGTGGAAGGCTACGGGACCTCAAGCGTCCACCGTGGGTGGTGGCACCAGTGTACGTGGAGTCTGACTGCTCCCCCAGGGACGAGATGTTGCCTGTTGAATGGGAGAGAGAAGCTGGGATTCCCTGATGGCCCCGTTGAGCTCTGATGCGTCGCCTGGAAGGAGCAGCTGTACCTGGAGACGGAGACACAGACATTCATGGATCATAAAACAGGAGAAAAACACTTTTATTATTTCTCAGACCGGATCCTCATTTACAACCCACACAAATCGTCCCTGAAGCGTCTCCCTGTCATAAGCCCGCCTCAGACCCCGTTTGAAGCACTTCTAGTACGTCACATGTGCAGTTCAGAAGACTGGCCACCAGATGTCACCATGGAGGCGTGTGTCAAATCGCTTCTCCGCCTCGGCACATTTTCGTACTTCGAACACTTCAAAGCCTTGTAGCTTCATTCGCCGCCATCTTTATTTCCATCTCTTCTTCTTCTCTGTTTCTGTGGCAGCGTCACAGCGCCACTCACAGGCCTGGAGAATGTACTGCAGTGTTTGACCTGGTTTGTGTGAACACGCACTTTGTTACGGCAAATTTTTTTAAAACTAAAACCAAATAGATCAGTTCCATCTTGGATTTGGTTGAATATTGCACCAATAGCTGGTTGAATGAAGGGGAGGAGAAGTGGACCTTTGTCCGTCCTCTTACATGCGATGAGGAAATCATCGGTCTGGCAGCCCGAGTCTCGGGTGTGTTGAAGGCGACCGCCCATGGAGAAGTCTTCTTGACACAAAGACAGTTGGTGTGGATTTGCGTGGACGATCACCGTCCGCTCTCTGGCTACTGGAGATTCATCAGAGTCTGAAAGGAAGTTGGGACGTGAGACATGAAACAATGAATAAGAGACTTCACGTGACGGTACAGTAGATGTTTTAGGTAACGAACATCAAAGGTCTGTTGTGTTTTGCTTTAATTTGACAGTGAAATAAAAGAAGGAACCTCGGTTACAGTGCAGCGGCACCACTGGGTGGGTGGGTGGGGGTGGTGGTGGGGGTGGGGGTGGGGCTAATGTCAAACCCAACAATCCACTGCAAGAAGTCCAACTCTGACCAAGAATGTTTGTCTTATTTCTAGAAAATGTGAAATTTGTTTTTGGGGTTTTTTCACGTGATGTGTCTGACTTCAGTCTAAACACATTTTCTGAACATCAGTGAGACATTGTGAAGAAATAGGATGAGGTTTCTTCGGTTTAGGCCTGTAAAATGTTTGTTTCAGTTTTGTTCTCCACATACCCATGTCCTGCTGTACACGTTTTGGGATTCCTGTGATGGTCTTCCTCCTCCTGAGCTTCCGTCTTCGCTGAAGAACTGACTGCGAGTGGACGAGAGAGCAGCGGGCGCTCGCTTCCCTGTCGAACCCCACTCCTGAAGCAACAAGACGAGACACGATTGGACAAAAGACACATTTCTTCTTCGAAGCTACAACCGAACCTCGTTCACAGTTCAATCGATCCAACAGCAGAAAACAAAAATGTGAATAAAATAAGATCAAATCAAAAGCACACCGCCGGTGTCCCCGGTGCTCCGTTCGCGCCAGCAAACTTTGGAGCACCAGAACTACGAGTACCACTGAGAAGTTGCACCTGGTTCCCCCACAACAATACAACAGAGAAAAAAGATGCAAACAAATATGTCTGAGCTAGCGTAGCTTGGAGTAGCTTGGAGTAGCTTGGAGTACCGTAAGTACACGACTGTTTGTGCTAAAGCGCTCCCTGAAAGCGGAGAGCAGTCCTGGGGGATACGGTCTGTGTTGAAGGGTGAAATCAATCAGGCTGCTTTACAAAAGGGTGATACAGGGATTATAGGTAAAACAGAAATCAAACATGTCAAAGTGGACAGATCAGTTTGCCGTTTACCTGTGACATTGATGGGGATGATGCAGGACGAGATGGCCTGAGTGTCCGAGGACGTCTTCTGATCTGGAGGAGGGACGTTTTCCTTGGGCCGGCTGGTCTGCTGGTCCTGGGTGGACGGGGTGCTAGCGTTAGCGTTAGCCAAGGTCTTGGCTCTGGGACCTGCTGGGGCGTCGCCGCCGTCGCCTTCCCCTGCTGACGTAACCTGCAGGGAACAGGGGGCGACATGTTCTACGGGCAGATCGCTGACGTGGAGCTAAAGTCACACGAGGGCTGATGTCATCACACGACAACAACAGGAGCAGAGAAGCACAGGGCTGAGAGGGTGAACGTGACACCTGGTACCTGTCGACTCCAGGGAATGAAGATACAACCTTCAATAGGAGGAAGGTTGTAAAAGCACTCAAACTAAAAAGAAAAAGGCCAAACACAAGAAAGAGTCATCACACAATCAAACACCTGGAATCAGCGTCACAAAGAGTGTGTGTGTGTGTGTGTGTGTGTGTGTGTGTGTGTGTGTGAGACCGCTCACGTAAACTGTAATTTCCAAGACAACGGACTCACTTCATTGTGCTGTAAAGCGGAACATCACAACGCAACGGACAACTCAACCCGTTATCGTCCACACTGCATCGTCTGCTGTTTCTCTTCTGTTAGCGTAGCATGTAGCGTAGCACCAGTAGTCACATGTGTGAACTTGATCCCAATTCACACGCGCAGAACATCTTTGTTCAGACTCAAGGGATCACCTGTGTGACATCGTCACCACTTCTTCAGGTTACATCCTCTGTCAACTGCCAGCCACCCCCACCCCGCCAAAATAAAGGTTTAAATCGGTTTGATCACTTACAAAGTCACAAATCTTCAAAACATTAAATCAGACAAAAGGAAACATCTCAACTATCAAACAGGATGAAAATACAAACGATTCCCCGACAAACCAATCGGAGGTCGTCGTGCTCCGGGACACCGACTGGGACCAACTGGGACCGACTGGGGACTGACTGGGACCAACTGGGGACTGGGACCAACTGGGACCGACAGGGACCGACTGGGACCGACTGGGACCGACTGGGGACCGACTGGGGACCGACTGGGGACTGACAGGG
>JBBMJM010000019.1:1149449-1160882 GCA_037832705.1 Centriscus cristatus | reverse complement strand
GCAGGTTTGTCATCCTACAAAGTTTAGTCCATACTGAGGAAGTCAAAAGTAAAAAAAGGACAATTTGCAACTGGGCTTCATGTTCTTGTGGAGCCCAGAGGTGTGAATGTGTTGTCTCTCTTTACGTGTTAGCCCCAAGGCAAGTTTATTTACATCTCGGATTTGAGCAACAAGGAATTTCAATGTGTTTAACATAAATCATACATCAGATAAAAGCAGGAGACAGCTGAAACAGGAAATGAAAGTTACAGTGCTGTGGGAGATATTGATCAGAAGCCTCAAGTTTGATTTACTAATAGACAGCAGGGGAGGAGCAGCTGTGATTTAAACAAACTGAGACTTCCGTGCTTTCGTGCTGTATGTTGGGAGTTTGTTCCAGATATGTGGAGCATAAAAATTGAATGCTGCTTCTTTGTGTTTAGTTTTGACTCTGGGGACTGAAAGTAGACCTGTCCCAGATGACCTGAGGGATCTGGATGGTTCATAATGTGCCAGCAGATCAGATATTCGGGCACATCCAATCACTGATTTGTTCAGTGCTTGTATTAAGCCATAGTCACCTGGTGATATGGTTATGTAAATATGCGTGTTGTCTGCATAACTGTGGTAAGATATCTTGTTTTACATAATTTGAGCCAGCAGGAGCATGTAGATGTTGAATAGGGGTGGGCCCAGAATGGAACCTTGGGGAACCCCACATGCCATTTTTGTCCCAGCAGTCTCTGTCCTTTAAGTATAATTCAAACTAGTTGTACTGATCCAGAATTCCCACCCATTTTTTCAGCTGTTTTCAGCAGCAATATGCTGTGGTCGACTGTGTCAGAAGCAGCACTGAGATCCAGCTATACTAAGACTGTAATTTTGTCATCGTCTGAGTTTAAGTGGATGTAATGCTTTTTCAATGATTTTGCTTAAAAACAGGAAGTGTGATATGGGCCTATGGACCTGTCGTGGTTGTTTTCTTTTAAGAGTGGTTTGATGACAGCACGTTTCAGGGCATGCAGGAAGACACCGAGACATGAGGAGGAGAGACATGTTGACAATCTGAGGACATGCAATTAGAGACCGCTTTGAAAAAGCCTGTTGGCATAATATCAAGGTAGCAGGTGGACGGTATCAGATTTTGTATAATGTCCTCCAGGTCTTTAAGCTTGATTGGATAAAATTGTGTCATGATGCTGGAATTGGTCTTAAGTGGACACAGGGAAAACACATGTCCTGCACCTGCTATGGAGGCTCTGACTGCTTGTTTAATTTTCTGGATTTGAACACTTTGAACACATTGTCACAAACAGCTATTATCTACTTAATTAAACCCTACCAGAATGCTCATCCCAGCTATTGCACCAAAATCCAAAATAGCAGCTCCACATGAAGATACCCAAGTAATCTATGTGCATAACAACTATTCCACTGTCAGTGTGCTTGAACTTAAAATAGGAGGGTTTGTTGGTCCATGGGGATGCCTGCAATGTCTTCAACTCATTTGTACTCGCACAATCTATTTTTGTCTTTTTGGATTATGTACATTAACAGTTTTCATTATTATTTGATTAAACAAGACTATTTGCATTTCTCTCTTGAATCGTCCTGTATTTCTACTTAGAGGTGGATTAAAAATCTATGACAACCAACAGTTTAACCAAACAGCAATGCAAACAATCCTTTTGCTTTTGTGTGCTATGACTATAAGAAATATATACCCACATTGTCCCTGTTTTCACTTTTCTGTAGCAGCAGAAGAGCTTACTTTCTCCTATTGTCTCAAGTCTCTAAATATATCATCCTCCAAAGCTTCCGCTGTCAGGAATGACCTGAAAACAGCCAAAAAGGGAGGTTTGACACGTGATGTACATGTAACAGGCTTTCCCTGCCAAATGCTTCTGTTTGCCAGCAAAAAATCACACCATGACAAATTGATCTCAGACTTAAAAAAAAAAAACAGGGTACTTAAACCAAACACCATGCAAATCCATCTCGATAGTTGATCATTATGAAGGGTGAATACTATTTGCAGCAGATACATCCAGTCAATTTAGAGGAGCCAAAGTAGATAAATAAACTGGTTTCCTGTGAGTTGAGACACATAAAATAATCATCTCATGATGAAACTGGTTATTGTGTTACAGTGTAATTATGATATTTGTTGGGAGATGCTGGATGTATTTTTCAAGTCTCAGTGGGAGGAGGAAAATCTGATTCAGGGCCTTGTCTTCAAAATTGGATCTGACACCGAGCACCTCCAGCAATGTGTGTATGTACTGAAATGTACTGAAACATTTGTGTGCTACTTTACAGTGTATGTATAGTGTTACTACATGGTGCTACAGCTGTGCATACAGCTCTGGCACACACTGCCAGCAGGCATACACAATTATTGCATTTCAAGAGCTCAGTGCCTCGCTTTTGCTTCTCAGTCAGGGTTGAGTCATAGCTCTACTCTGACAAGATATCCAGGACAGAGAGCGGAAGGAGAGGTGTATTCTTGTTACTAAATAATGTAAAGAGGGAAGTGAAACATCCCTGAAATGTGTCTTGCAGGCTAAGAGCCCTAAAAAAAGATAAACTCTGTCTAAACTGAGTGAATATAGACAAAAACTAATGACCTGGAGCTCTCCAAGTACGGTGTGCTGCACGATAATGTTGCCATGGTCTGAGAGGATACTAGAATGTACTCAACGGTTCTTTGCCATGTACAGAAGACTGCACTGCACTGAAAATTGAAAATCTGCTCTTGAATATGTGGCTCCACTGGAGAGGTGCCTGGTAGCTGAATGCTCTCCCTCTTCTAACCATGAGTAGGTCTAAACTCCAGAAGCACAGCGTTCTAGTCGTGTAAGATGGTGCCAAGAGGTCTTTGAGGTGCAATGGAGCCTGATCGTTCAGGGCTTTGTCGGTGAGAAGGGAGGATTTTAAATTCTATGCTGGATTGTATGGATTGGAAGACACTGTTGAGAAGCTAGAACAGGATAAAGATTTGGGGTGGAGGGAGTGGGGGTTGGGGTTGGGGGGTAGATGTGGCAGCATTCTAGTCTTGTAAAAGTATGTGAAAGAGTAAATGTGTTTTTTCATTGTCTTTTTGAGACTAGATGCAAAACCCTCGGGAGAAATGACATCATGTCTGTCAGCGCAGATCTGCATTAAATCACACTTTTCTTTGCAGTTATTTATGTTTTTCTTTGTTTACGTCCAGCACGTGTCTGAAAGTGGGCAGGTCTTGTTACCGCAGCAACTCCAACAAGATCGGGGTGATAATCCGCTCACGCGGTGGAGAAGTGCATATGACACTACACTACACTGTACCATACGCTAGACTTGTAGTCAAGACCGCCTAAACCGAGACCAAGACACTACCAAGACCACCAAGTATCAAGACCAAGACCAGAACAGACCATGTCAAGACCAAGACTACTTCAGCTAATGCATAATCAATCACAACCATATGCAAATATTATCCAAAGCCCAATGATGCCATATCCTTATTCAGACAAGGACATTACAAGCACAATATTGTACTTCAAATTTTACATTAACAACATGAAGAACTGATGATCACAAGACTGTGTCACTTTGATGTGGGATTCAGACCGGACTGGAGAACTACAAGTCTAACCTGCACCACGCAAATATGAAAAGAAGTTTTTCCTATTTGTGTTTTGCACCTGCACCAAGATAGCTTGAAAACAGCCACAGGCCCCGTCACACGGTATAATAATTTGAACTGTTGAACCTTTTCCCATCGGACCAACATTACACTTTTGAACTCATTTACACGGACTGTGACTGATTAAAGAGACCGTGGGACTCACATTCTCAAGCAATCTACCCAAATGTGAGGAATGTATAATTACAATTAACAATTGTAAAATTAGAGAGGAAAAAACTGATGTGGTGTAACATTAGCTCTTAATTTCAAATTTAGCAGGCATACACTTTTTTAACACGTTTGTGACTTGGAAGACTTGGAAATAGCTTAGGTGTCAGACAGCTTTAAGAAGTCAGATAGCAAGTATTAAAAGGATTGTTACTGCTACTCACACCAAATTAACTGGCATTGGACCCATTTTTCTGCTGTAGCGTCAACGTTATTCAGAAAAGACAAAAAAGGGGGAAAAAAACAAACGAGATAGATATATCATTCCCTTTTTTTCCCAAGTCAAGAGTGAATACTGAAAATTAAGACACATATGAGAAGTGCTATTGCTCCTGGTCTTTCACTAATCTTCATTTTATTGCAGGTGGCAAGTACTCACCCATGTAGAAAAAGTATCTGCCATACAAGGGTAAATATATAGTTTTTAGTAGTAAGACTGTTAAGGTTGCAACCAGAAAAGGTGGTAATGTCCATATGTGGTGTATAAATATCACATGACAGACAATTGTGTCTTTGAATTGTGTTCGCCCACAATGCCCTGTATGGATGTGAGTGAATGTTTGGTGCAGATTTATAGGAATTGGCAGCCATGTTTCTGTCAGTGTGCCCCAGGGCAGCTGTGGCTACAGACATAGCACCACCAGGGTCTGCTGATTGTGGAGGGAGTGAATAATGTATCCACTGTAAACCGCTATATAACATTGATCCATTATTATTATTATTATTATTATTATTAGGCATCTTCACTGTGGTTATTTGTCACATCAGAGGACCGATATCCTGTGCACTTGTTAGGTTGGTGGACTTGTTGCATTTTTTATTCAGTCTGCCGCAGACCATCACTTCACCCATTTATCTGTGATGTTTGGGAACGTGGTGCAGGTTTATAATGATTTCTTCTGCTTTTGTGCCAGTGACATCAAACAGTTTATACTGCCCATATTTTCAACTTTAAGATTTAGATCAAATTTGAAATGGTCCCTTTCCCCCTAATTCTCTCTTCTTCTCTCTTCTTTTTTTTTTTTAGCTCATGTCCACTCACACTATGTGTGTATGTCTGCTCATCTCTTTTCGGTTTATTCCAGCCAGCCAAGTCGAGAATTTGAGCAATAGCAGAGAGGCAGCAAAAGACGCAGAAGACCACAATGACGCAAGCTGCACTGACCAGCTCCCCAGACGCTAACCTATACCAGCGTTTCCAAAGGGGAATTAACCATCAATGGCTCCTCAGTGCAAATGTGTGTGCGTGAGAGAGAGAAAAAACTATGCAGCTGTAGCTCCCACCATTTTAAAACACTGAGCGAGTCCCCACCACTGTTTGAAATGTCATTTATCACATTTCATTTAACTTATAGGACATATGTCCATGTTAAAATACATACAGCCATCACATTACCAGCAGATTTACATCCATTAATCATGCCAGTCATATTCTAAAGCCTGATTTATGCTTCAAATTGACACCATACCTATGTAGTCTGAAGTGCACCTCTCCAGAAACGTAACAATGCATCACGGTGACGTGGACCACTTCAGACGTCAACAACGATAATGGGACTGTTTGCGGCACGTGACTCTCACCAACTCTCTGAACCTGATTTGTGAGCGGCAAATGATGTTGATCGTGTCGGGAGTTGTAACTAGAGCACTATCGAACCCCCGTTTCCGTTCCTGACCTGGTTGCTATGGCTCGCTTACAGTGACTTGGTCACTGCTTCACTTAAGCAGCTTATGTTGCTTGTGGGGAGAAAAAAAACAAAACTCACCAACCCCCCAACTGACATTTCAACATATATTCAAAGACCACATCAGAAAACCTGACCAAAATAATCTTGTGATTTTCACATGAATAGCTTTAATTTTGCTGGTTCATTCTGCGCCGTGTTGAGAACGACAATCGACCAACGTCGGCTGCCCCGATGCAGGTGCCGTGGAAATGCCCATCACGCGGTGAATAGCCACCGTGAGCCTCATTGACAATCAGACGTTTACGTTCCATAATTCAGATAATAATCGGTTCAGTTCAGTGAGCTTTTCAATACTCCCACCAGGCAGCAGAACAGTGACAGGCAGGTTGGAGCACTCAAAGTATGACACAAAAATGGATGAGTGATTCACTGATAGCAGGTTTTCATCTCATAATAAGATGTGCAAGCTCTGCAGCAGCAGCAGCAGCTACATATCATTTTGAACAAGTCATTTTCTGGGACATGTTCTGTTAGCTGAGCTCAGTCAGGCATGTGGACACTGTGCCAATCATTCACACGGTTCGACATTAAGTTGAGATATAATAGATGTAATATATATATACTCTCGGGATTAATGTTCAACTGCAGGACAACTAATGGATCAAATTTCTACATGTATCTTAATAGTGGGGTGTGGCTTTCACACCTAAAAGTAAAAAAAAAAAAAAAAAAAATGGGCCGTGTTTTTCCCTCTGATGTCTTCATTTGATTGTTGGATCGATGGTTTACACTGCATAACTGCCAGCAGACCAAATAAGCATTTCTGTCCTCATTACTTATATCTGCTGCGTCTCCCTGCACTGGACGTTGTTTGGCTATAAAGAGGGGTGTGTATAAATGACAATAAAGGCGATTCTGATTCTGATAATGTAAAGTCTTTGAATTAGGATTGGAGGACTTTGGGGGACTAAACACACCGTGATAACAAAGCTGTTGTGATGTTACTACCAGCAGCGGCAACGTCTGGTCCAACATGGGGCATAAGTGACGAACATCGATGAATGTTCTAGAAGCTACGGGCCATCGTTCTACTCCAACAGAGACTGCAAGAGTCCCACGGCTTGTGTTTACTTCTGGTATTTCTTCATGTGCAGGCTGACGATCATAACTTTGTGTTCAAGTACGGAAAGTATGGACTATCGAAAGCTTTCACACGTTAAAAATTTCGATCATGGTTCTCTTTGATCCGTACCTTTTTGTTTTTTTTGGTCCAGATCATGGTTCAGGGGAGTTCTCACATCTGTAAGTTTGGTTTGGATCAAACGGAAAAGCCTGAAAGTCGAGATGTAACAAGGTCGGAGTTCCATTCTGTCACACATGCACAACGATCAGATGGCCAAACGAGGTGTCAAACAAACAAATAAAACAGCAAATTCCGTGTGCAAAGGCATTTGGCTTTAAATACACGTTTGTTTGACTTTCATGTCAAACTGGAATCACCTCATTCACTGCACACACCCACAAAATACAGGGGCTGCCCCTTGGTAACCTTCCGGAAATTGGTCTATCTGAAAAAAGTGGTCTTTTTTCTTTTTTTGTTTTGTTCTGTTGTGGTGGGTGAGGTGTGTGTGTGGTTGTGTGTGTGTGTGGGGGGGGCTGACAGGGACGGCAGCTAAAGTGGTTTGTTTCAGACAGAGCATGAACTGAGGGGCTGCATGAAGGGCACATATAACATGAATAATTCAAAGAGTCGCACAATAAAATCATAGAGCTGGAAAGACCCATGACAGGTCCACTTTAATTAGGAGGTGTAAGCCAAAGAAGACAAAGTTCACTTTGCTTTGTTGTTAATAGCTCCAAAACATGCATGTGCAGAACACCAGCTTTGCAGAACGTATTAGTTTTAAAACGAATGGTACGCGGAAGTAATTTCAGAGGTAAAGTGAAAAACAGTGTGAGCAGCGAAGCAAAGGAACATTCCCCTGAGATCTCTGCAAGAAAGAGGCAGATGATGGAGAAAGCGCAGGCAGGGAGGGAAAGACGGAGGGAGACGGAGTGCTTGCCTCTAGCCTCAGCACAGAGGAGGATCAAAGGTTTGTGCTCTGCATCTCAATGGACATTTGGCCACCAATACTGATGAGACCGTGCGTGTGATGCTCCATTCACAGAGTTTATATTTTTTCTGGGATAAACAAGTGTCCTTGCATGATAATCAATAGGGCTCTTTGCTTCGCAGCGATGGCCTTGCACACTTCATCTGTGATGATACCAGTCAGAAGAAGAAGAAGAAGAAAAAGGCTTTGAAGACCAAAAAACGAAACGAAACTTAAGTGGTGAATAAAAGAAAATTCACTACATGTGATTCTGGAACATCCAGGAAGGAAATATTGGAATATAAAAAGCAACACATTTTCCCCCTATTTTTTTGTGTCTGTGTGCAACACAGTTGACACACCCAAAAAAACAAGTGAAAATCAATTCCATCACTTGCGAATGTGACTCACTTGTATTTGTGGCGTGTAAGTCGAGCTGATCATGAAAACAACGCAATCTTATAGTGATTTAGCGTTGGCTAGCATCTCTCTGAAAGGTGTTTACTTTGCACTGTATAGGTGCAGCTGTGTTTTGTGCACACACCCTCAACATGTTTTCCGTTACATAACGCAGACCTACTTTCACTTTAGGCTGCTAAAGCAGCTGCTTTTGACACAGTGTATAATATGAAATGACAGCTACAAACTAGCGTTGTCTTCCACAGAAAAGCTACTTCTTTACATGGTAGACTTTGGTCATGTGTTGCTTAAAAACACCTTGTTTATTATGGTTTGGAAAAAAATAATATCTTTAGCCAGATTTGTTTAAAGATTAGTGACCATTATCATATTTCTGTGTGCTTTATTTCAGGACTATTATCTGTAAAAATGAGGGGGGAAAGGAAGAAAGAAAATAAATAAATTGTCAGAAATATATATATATATATATAAAGAAGAATCCTGCAGCTGTCCAGTTTGTCCAGGACAAA
Source organism: Centriscus cristatus (assembly GCA_037832705.1). NCBI lineage: Eukaryota > Metazoa > Chordata > Actinopteri > Syngnathiformes > Centriscidae > Centriscus > Centriscus cristatus. The sequence continues at coordinate 1,152,298 of JBBMJM010000019.1, read as the reverse complement.
GGGCAGATTGCGTTTCATGACTATTCCACTTGTGACCTTTGCAATTTAAAAAATGCCTTGTTGCAGCAGACAGCACATTGTGTGCAAAGGATTTATCCCAGATTTTAGCGTCATTATAGTAATACTCTCTTATATGCGATCTAATGTCGTACAATGCAGCTGTTGTGTTGTGTAATGCACCCAAACATCCTGTAAAAAGTGAGACCTAGTTCTAAAGGAAAATCAATCTCTCCAGAGGTGATTTTTTTCTTTTTTTTTACAGTGGAAGGTTTAAAAAAAAGAAGCGCCACCACTGACATGCCATTTCTGATTTTGGTCTGAAGGTGTTCATCCTGTATCCTAATGAAACAAACAATCAGCCTGTTGCAATAATGTCTGTTTTAATCCACTGACTACAATGAAGACAGCAGAGGCCGGCGTGGAAATGCACGCCTACGTGTCTGTCAGTGATTTCAGACAGACCCCTCAAATAACAATTCAGCTCATGAGCTTTAGTTCATTTGGATTAAATTGACGTTTACATCCATAAAGTCATAATTGCCATGTGAAAATGTGCTGCGATCACTCAACGTTACCTCCGATAATGAAGATTTCAGCATTACCTCTCATTAGTGTGTTTGTCTACCACAGATGGTTGTAAATCCTCTGCTGAAACCCTCGTGACCTCCAGTGGGATTCTGTCCCTTTAACTTGAGAACCTATTAATTTCCAGCAATTATCCCTTGCAAGCATGACATCTGTCACAAGTATCTCGTCTCTTCCCCACACTGATAGAAATGTCATAATAGTAAAGGTTGACTGCGACATTCACTATTTATTGCACAATATTGCACAGTCGGGCTTTTACAGTCCACATTTGATGTCACACGTAAAACAAAGAAAGAAAAGAAAGAAACATTTACTTCACCAGATCCTTTCTCTGAAGGGCAACTTTTCTATTTTGTTGAAAGAGACACTTACATAGGAAATAATGACGACTGTGCCCCATTTCTTGAATTCAGGGGAAACCTAACGGAGACATTTGTAAACCACCTTGTTTCATTCCTTTGTGTGTCCAGTGTGCTGTCGGGTTAACATCATCAACATTTCCCCTGCGTGCATTTGTAAATCTTTCAAAGTTTAGTGCAAGTCTGAAGAAGAAATTACAGGAAAAACAACTTCAACTAAGGAAATGATAAGGCAACAATTATAAATATATCAAAAATAGTCATTAGAGAACTATCGTTGTTACAAAAAAGGTACAAAAGTTTTGTCCTGGACCACTGAGATGGACATGTTCTTCAGCTCCTCCACCGACTTCACAGACTTGTATCCCAGCTGGCGAAGTACTTTCTGACACACTGTCTGCGTGTACTCTACCATGTCGTAAGACAGTTTCAAACGCCAACTTTCTGCATTCGCAGCCGAGTCTCTTACTGTACCAAACTTGTGTTTCGCAGAGGGCTCGTTGCTGCCTCGGGTGTTCGCATGTATCCAGTCTTCCACGTGTTTATGCATAGGCAACCCCAGATAGTCATAGATCTCCTTTGTTTTGAGAAGCGGATTTCGAGCCAAATCCTCGTAACGGACCAACATGTATCTCCCTTTCAGCCAGTAGGGATGACTGAGACCAGTGGATACAGAGTTGAGGAAGTCCTCACAGACTACTGTGAGTTGACTCAAGTCCAGATTGTACGGCCTTCGCCCTGTGGCCCTCCAGATCCGCCACAGCCGATACGTATCCCTGAATGTCTCAATCCGTGATGACAGGATGCCACGTGGGTCTCTGACAAGTTGAATCACTTTAATGTGCAGCCGCGGGTCCTCGACCAAGGCTCGCAGATCTCCGATCTCGGGCACACGGACGATCTTGATTGCCACGTGCCGTTTCTCCCGGCACGCCTCTGTTGCTAGGGTCATGTTGAGGGCTGCGCATTTTTTGACACAGTCCCCTTCCTCCACGTTGACATCAGCAGGACTGAAGGCATCACACACGGGCTGCTGACACAATGCTCGGCTGGCGCCGCGGCGGAACAGTTTGTCGGTGGTGTGGTTTGCAGGCGTCGGTTTGATGTAGTTCTCCAGGAAATACAGGTCGCAACCATACAGGCTTCGCAAGAGATCTCGACTGGCGCCCAACATTACGCGGCGGTCTGCGGTGTTGTGGCTGTGGGACAGGCGGGGGATCAGTGTGGTCTGAACATGATACAGAGGCTCAAATAGGTAGAAAACCTCCTGGTGCTGGTTGAGGAGCTGACCGACAAAGGACGAGCCGCTACGAGTGGTGGCCAGCACCAGGATGTGCATTTTACGGGTTGCATTGATGGAAAAGTAAGGGTAATCATCGCAGCCCCCGCCACCTGCTGCTCCCCGCTCAAAGGGAGGTTCTGTCTCCTGACCACCCAGGCCACAGTTCTGGGGGCTGGGCAACGGGCACAACTGGAAAGGCTTGGAGGTGAGCGTACGGATGGCTGTGTACTGGATGGCGATGGAGGCCAAGGCCAGCAGGATCACTGCCTTCCAGGAACATTGCATGGCTGAGCCACTTCATTTAGACACAGCGGTTCACGCCAGGTCCTCCCTGTGAACAAAGAATTCAACCTCTTTATTTTTTCTGCCTACAGATATTTGTCGGTCCAGCAGATGAATTGACATTCATAGAAATATACATACGCAATGACTGCATCAATATTGGTGCCTGATGCACAAACCTCTTATTAATGACATGTGAATTCACACACAAGTTTTACGCGAGGATATGGAGAAGGGAGATTGAACGAAAGGACACTTTCAGAGCACTCGGCAGCCTGAGAGTCTTTGACATGAACATCCACCTTATGCAGCATCTTCAACAGCAGGACACATGTTCG
>JBBMJM010000019.1:1076375-1089285 GCA_037832705.1 Centriscus cristatus | reverse complement strand
TATATATATAACAGCTGGACTGTATAACAGTCAATAGAAGAAAGGAATGTCAACAGAGCAGTTACAAAGTGAAAAAATAAACCAAAACTGCAGAAACTAATTGATTGTGAAATTGTGCAGATATTGTCAGAGATTAAATTGAATATTAAACAGTACATCAAATGTTAAATTCCTAGTCACATACAATATACATACAGTAAATTATATACTGTGTCACAGTGTAATATGTACAATATAAAATGCACTATACAAGTCCATAACACAAAAAATATCAAAGTTTCATCTGTGTTCGTTTTGGAGGATGATGTTTATTCCTGGAGATATGCATAGTTTGAATCTCTGTACTCTTCGATTCATATCTCAAATGAAATTGCAAGGTCAGTAAGTGAGAAATGGGTTTTGAATCCTTATCACCAAGATGAGATCTGGCCATATTTTAACTGGTCCTGGCTAAATCCTCCGGGCACATCTTAAAACACACCTTGTGAATATACTGGCTTCACTACGGTGTGTCCGCTTGCTGTTTTACTATTGAAGCAATGAAGCCATGAGCCAATGAAACATTTGGGAACGCCAATATTGTATGGTTCTTTTTGTTCCATATTCAGTTCATTGGGAAAAGGGCATGCAGCCTTCTGAAGCAGACTTGGATATCCTCAGGGGAAACATATCATAGCTCAGAAAACCTGAGTCACTGTCAAGGTTAGGGCCGTTCAGGAAAGTACAAGGAAACATGTCGTATAAAGATGTCACATAATGTGTTGCACTTCCTTTCCTCCACAGATGGAACTCGGATCCAATTTCTCATTCTGTCAAATGAATAGTGTTGCTGCGGAGTCGTGATTTAAATCATCAATGTTTTCACACAGTGACGACTTTTAGTCTCTGGAGATATTTCTTCATTCTCAGGATTTAATAGAAACTTGTTTTATCCTCATGCAGAAAACAATTCTTTGGATTTAGGGGGATTTCAGGAATGACAAGTTTCAAGGTGAATGTCCTCAGGAAATTACCGTTGCTGTGCGGCTGTTTTTTCTTTAAAACACAGCATCAACTATCTTTGGGGTGGGCACCGAGCTCAGTCCAACAGCTAGCATGTGTGTTTGCTAGCATACGTCACCCAGCCGCAGACACGCCCCGCGGACCGGCCTCAGCGGTCACCTCTAATCAGGAATGAGCAGCTATTTTAGTACATCTGCAGTTTGAATTAAACATCATGTCCACCAGTTTGAACTGGAGCTCCAATGAAATATGAATGAGTTAATTCCATAATTCACTTAAAGCCATGAATGTGCACGTTCCAGATGGAAGGACAGATGTTCAATTAGCTCATGAAGTGAACATCTGTGAGTTGCGGACTGTTGGCTGGGTTGACTACACGCTATTTGGAAACAGAAACTTGCGCTTGTCACAAACTCATTTACTTCACTGTCAGATAAAACACAAATTGCAAACTAATAACTGGTTCATATGTACCTGCGGTACTATCTGATATTAGATCCAGTGCCGATTTAATAGGTGAGGCTGTGTTTGTCACTCGGACCCTAACGGGTCGTCTCAGCGTGTTTGCGTCTCTGCGTGTTGTTTCATGTCTCATCAGGAAACAGCAAAGACGTGACATACATATGCACTTACATGTGATGTATTATTATAATTGGCCCTTTGCAAGAATCACTGAGGAAACTGTAGTTTATGACCATTTGATGTCTGATTGCTTTGATAACGTCTTGCTGTGGAGGAAGTTGTGTGCGGCGTCACTCTGATGTACATGACAATACAATTAGTCAGGAGCACAGGGAACAAGTGAGAGTACTTAAAATATTAGAAGCATTAACAGGGCTGCATGTGATGCGATTTCTTAAGTGGATGGGACAACTCACATGATTTATTCAGACTATAAACCATCACTTTGGCAACACTGAGATCGTAGCACATTTACCAGTTCAGATATTTACCTTTCTAAATGTGTGCCTGTGCTGTGTCTGGAGATGATGTACTACTCTGTAACTTCCAGACACTGTCACAAAGGCTTTGCTCTCACCGGTGCAATCTAATTGAAATTAAAAGACAGATTGAGATCTGAGCTACAACCAAATGAGTTAATAATGATTCCATATTTGCAAGAGTTCTTGGAACGTGTGAACCTCTGTCTGTTGCATGATTGTTTCACACCTAAATGAAATGAGCCGACAACTCAGGTTGTGTTGTATTTGCCTCCTCTAAGTGTCATCTGTGTGACACCAGCTGCCAAGATTCTTTATTGTCATTGCATTAAAAAACATAAAGAAGCTTTGTTTGGCAGTCCAACAGCAGCATTTTACTTTATAATTTGATTTGAATTTGTCTTTCAGTTGACTGTTAGAACAAAAGCAGCAGAAGAAAGTATGATTTGCAACATAAATAATGTGAAAACCACACAGGGATATTCTTTTGCAAGCGCGCAAATAAATTCAGAATTTTCTGCAGTTCATGATAAGGTAAAACAGCTGAGGACCCGGGCAGAGACCCTCTGATGGTTTCCGATGGGTGCACGTCTGTCTGTGTGTTGACGGCACCAGTGTGTGATGATGGCAGCAGTGTGTAGCTGGGTGTGACAGTTGAGGTTTAGACAATGGGCAAAAAGCCCGAGCATGACTGCCTCATTGTACGGACTATACAGTTCAGTGAAGGGGCGATTTGATATTTTCCTCCTCTCACTAGGGCCTCCTCCTTTTAACCAGAGCTTTGCCCAGAGAGCTCTTACAAAGAGGTCTTCGACTGCAGCTGGCAGAATCCTGCTACATGATCTAAAACCAATTTCGTTATTTGAATAAGCTAACACTTATTTCCTTATCTTTCCCTTGCAGTCCAAAAAAATCCAGGCTCAACTGAAAGAACTGCGGTATGGGAAAAAGGATTTAATTTTTAAGGTAAGCTCCAACTGTACTGAAGGGGAAAGAGGTGTCGGGTGCTCTATAGGAGCGACAGACCAGAGGTAAACAGATACTTCAGACCACCTTGGAACGATGATCCCATCACAGGAAGAGCTGCAATTAATTCAGTCTGCAAAGGCCCCTCCAGCAGAGTAGCATCCTGCAATTTGTAAACCAACTGTCCAGTATTTAATCGACATGCTTCTGAGTCCTGTCCGCTGCTCCCCGCCACCCCACCTCCCAGCAGAAATCCATCCCATCCATTTCGATCAAAAGGGTAAATCTATAAATGATACAGACAGCTGTGGATGGCAGACTTATGCAATGGAGCCTCCAGCTAGCTAGCTTGCTAGCTATCATATGAGCATCTCAAGGACATAAAAAAATACTGATGTACTTTTCTTTTTAGCTCATACTATAGAGCCTCCACCTCTCCTACTTTCCCAGAAATGTCAGTGTGGTGTATTTTGCATGCATGTACACCTGAATGACCCCGGTTTTGCAGTGACTAAGGGGGCTTTTACCCCTAAAAGTCCGAACCAAGATTTGTGTTTTTACTCCACTGTCTCCATCTGATCCTTGGTTCGGGTTTCACGCTGCATAAGTACCAACAGACCAAATGATCTACTGACGTTCTTGTCCTCATTACTGATATCTGCTGCGTCACCCTCCATCGATAGGGTGGAGGAGGCATGTGTATGACCAAAGCTAGATAGCTAGTTAGCACTGTTGGTTAGCTAGCTTATCGCTTAGCAAAGTCTTTGGATGAATGTTCCTGTCATGCGAAAGCGTTATTATCGTCACAGAAAAGAAGAATACAACTGCAAGCTGTGCTGTGGGCCATGGCTTTGTACCGGGAGACTTCCTGTATTTCTTCTTCGTGTAGGCTGATGACCAGAACTTCCTGTTGAAGGACAGAAAGTCCAGACTATCAAAAAAACAAAACCTGTAACGGACTGTTAAAAGTCCTAACTATGGTAATTTCATCTGGACCTAGATCTCCTCACCTCTTTTGTGTGGTCCAAAATTATGGAAAAGTCTGCAACTCTGGTGTGAAAGCCCCCAAAACGTTCAGATCTGACATGACCTGATCTGAGAACATGAACATCCAGGCTTTATTCCCAGTAACATCACGAAACATATCTGCCCTGTAATGGCATTCCTTGAGTGCATATTTGGGACGTTTCAGACCCATTAAAACGAGACAGAAATGCGAATAAATGACAGTAGAGGATTCACAAGCTAAATGTGATGCTTTTAACCCAGTGTCTGGATGTTCTGACCCTGAATGTCTTGTTCCTTCCCTGAATAACCGATGCATTGATTTGTTTAGATGAGGTCACCTCTAAGAAACAGTTGTCTCTGAATTGCATCAGCAGCTGATTAAACTCACCAAACATTTCAACATGGACCTTTAAAACATGATGACCCTTAGTGATTAGCAGCGGCAGAAATATGAGTCTGGTTTTATCACTCTTACTTTTTTTTGCCTTTTATTATAGTTCTCCAGGCAATTAGCTGTTTTTGTCTTTGTGTTGTTTTATAGGATGAAAAGGTCAGGATGAAATGATGTATTTCCCTTTGGCTTTTCCTGAAAACTCATCTATATTCCCCATATGCTGTGACAGAGAGGCCAACAGGGGACGAGGGAGCAGGTTGTAGGGAAGAGTCACTCCGGATGTGGAAATGTCATTAGCCCCACAAGGGTAATATCAGCGAAGACATCTTCACCAGGCTGAAATTGAATTGGTTATGACCAGTGTTGCACGATATCAAAGATCATTTTATAGAACATGTCAAAGTTCGGGATGTGCAGGGAGCCTGGTATTTATGTCTTTGTGCACTCTGTGTGTATTGAAGTGAGAACCTGCATATTAAGGGTTCATATGTTCCTTTTACTACTTCTTTTTTTAAATTGCTCCTCTTCAAATTGTAGTTTAATTAATTATGAACACTTGAATGTAAAATTGATGTTCATAAAATGGGGTAGTGTATTAGCAAATATAAAAAATCCACCTTCAAACTAATGAATTAAACTCCAGAATGACTCACAGGCATAGAGCATGACTGTGCTGTTAATGTAATGTGTGTGTGTGGGGGGGGGGCGCTGCTTGACATGCAAGGGATCGTGTCGTGCAGACGTTTAACACCTTCCCCCTGCTTATTGTTTCTCTCCACGTCAAACACTCAGGTACAGGACAAACCGGTGACCATATCTGAATGAGTGATAACTCAAGAGTGTAACAGAATTACGAAGTTTTTTTCTTTCAAGCAGCTTCTGTCTGAGTGACAAACCACAGAGGACACATGCAGCTGATTCACACCTGTCGTTGGCAGAGCAAACCTGAGCGTCCTGGTTTTCCTCTGAGATAAACGTTTGCCCTTCGCTCTCAGCAGCTATCTGCAGACGGTCGCTGAAGCTCAGGTCGTGTTCACATGGAGACGAGTTTCCATTTTTCTCCAAAAGTTTTATTTTTTATCTCATGGTCGTCCACATGAACCAGCGTAGAGCCTGTACACACAACGGTCTCCTGTCTAGCTCCACTTGTTTTATGTGCATGCTCCTTGTCTACTGCTTTCTTTTTGGTGTATATCTTGGGCACTGTTACAGCGCCACTTACAGGCCTGGCCTGTGTAGAACAGCATTTTCAGTGGCCACGGAAAAATTGGCTCTGTCTCCGTGTGGACATGACCTGAATCAGGTGAAAAAAAAGAAATTACAAAAAGATTAATTATTAAAAGAAACTGAAAGATATTGAACACAAAACATTTAGTAAAAGAATGTATCAAGAAAAATACAAAGAACAGAGTATAAAAAGCTCCCGTTTGTATTTTTTCCTCTTCGGGAAAATCCTTGTGATGTGAAGGACAAATTAAAAATCGACCCAAACATGTCTTGGCACTAAACTGCACACACCACTCACACACAGGTTCCCCTTCGGTTTGCTCTGTTAACCGTGCAGAAGGACCGATGTGGCCTTCACTGCACTTTCCAATATTTTTTTTCAATATTTGTGGCAATATTTGAAGCCATCACTTCTCCGTCAGCCCATGTTTAGATTTACCCCGAGAGCTGTATCTCCACTGGCTTAAAAAATGGGAAAAAAAAGACTGGTGGCTTGATGTAGTCTCATGTCACAGAAAGTGTCCTCGATGACCTCTATAATGGACTCGGAGGCACCGGCCGCATCTGAAAGTCAGCATTTGTAGGTCAGTAGCTGTGTGCCCGCGGTCCTTAGAGGACGGTCGGCTGAAGATGCACTGCGTAGGAGAAGTAATGGCTCCCTGTAAAGTAACACACTCACATCCATGTTACAACACACAGAGCTTTCAGATCCAATGGCAGGATGTTCTCTGCATATGTTTAAATCTTTTTTTTAGTCCCTGTTTCATCCATCCTTATGTCATCCTATATAAACAGGTTTAGGTCAGTTCTTACTCCTGAATACATGCAACATTTTCTGCGGGCAACATCAGTCATGACACACACTCAGACATGAGCCTGATTTATACCGTACCTATGGCGTAGGGCACAGCCCCTCTCTACTTGTGAAGAACTTCATTTTGTTTGTTCCTCTGCCAGTATTCTACCAGTAGAAACGAAGAAATTCAACTTTTTCTTTAGCAGTAAACTTCCTAGCTATTGCTTCTGCAGAAATATATCATTAGTGAAGATGGATATTATAGAAATTGTCTACAGAGTTAGGACGGCGACAAATTGACAGTATTTTCTCTGAATCTCACTATAAATTACAGTAATAACTAGAAAAGCATCTCCAACAAGCAGTTCATTCCCTCCCATGTTGTGATTTCCTCCCAATATTATCATCTACTCTGATAAATTCATTGATCATCCAACGTGCCTTTGTCACTAATAGTCAAATAGTTATTAAAAAATCATTACCAGTAACAATCCTGTTACATAAATCATACACTCTGAGCTCTACTTTTCGTTTTTGTTCTTCATGTTGTTTTTATTTGAATAGTGAAACAAAACCCTCCAACCCCCGACCTTTGTGGTAACAGACACACCCACTAACCACTGGTCCACAGAGACAGTCCACTGCTGCTAGTATGGAGACACAGGTGATGAAAATGAGGAAGAATCTTTTAACAGATTCCTGGATCCAGAACACAACCAACATTTAATCATCTGGTCCTAATCCATTTTGCAACGTTTACCTGACTTATTTTGCTCACTGACAATCCCACCGGCAAAAACATAACCTCTTTGGCGGAGGTCATAACGAAGAGAGAACCTGCATCTGTGAAATGAATGTAGCTGCGTCCTTGTCACTGTATGACTCATACGTCGGGAGGTTTTTAAACCGTCTCACTGACCGATCATAAAATCACCACTTGGACTATTTCATCTCGTTTTCCATCTTTACAGCAAACACACCTGTCTGTGCCACATCACTCCGTCTCATCAGACTTCCTCTGAAATTGTAGTTTATCGAGAGCTTGCCGGTGTTATTCACTGGATTATCTAACCGTAGGTCTCCCAGAACATACGCTCTTGCAGATTTGAAGACAAGCAATGGAAATCCAACTAATGTGGCTTTTCCACTGTTCGAGTACCCCTAGAGTCGGCACGAGGCACGTCATTTTCCACTACAAGTCAATACGTCGAGTGAGGTCGTCATAGGAACACATTCACGTCATCTAGTCATTTCTAGCGCTCACCGCGATCAGGCGATATGGGCTGTAACTGTCCAGTAGTCGCTTTTAAGCTTTTTAAGCTTATTCCCTGCATTGTTGATATGGAAGCCGGGACCTGAGAACAGCCATCAATAGAGTGACCTTACTCGACACAGAAACGTCGACAGAAACAAATACAACAGACCGCTTGTAACCTGTGCTCCGCACATCACCCATGTTGAATTGGCATTTGGGGATACAAATGATTTTTCTGTGTTAGCAGTCAAAGGAAATGAATGAATCAATCAGCCAAACTCATTGTGGTTCCAGCTCTTTTTGGATGTTCTCCTCAGCCACCAAACACAGAAACCTCACCCAAGGTGTTACTGTGCTGTAGCAGTTGTTATCCCTGATGGAAAGAATTAAAAATGGTGTGGGTGGTGGGGTAGTGTGGGGTAGTGAGTCCTGATAGATTGCTCTTTATTTGACATTTCCACCCATTAGGGTGTGTCTGGGTCCAAAGATGTTAAAAGAAGATTTCTGGGCGGTTGTATTGAGTTTCATGGTTTGTGTTTTTGTTTATTTATTCTATTTCTATTCATTAGGTGCCGTGTACTTGTATTCCCTTGAAATAAACTTTTCCCCATGATCAATACTAAAACCCAAACAAATAGTCTCTGACATACAGGATGGGATTCAGAGCCTCAGTCCTTTGTGTTAAAAGATTTGTGTTATTGACAGGTTGTTTTTTTTTAGGTGTGTGTGTGTGAGGGCGGGCAGATGAGAAGGGAAACACTGAACAAAGACTTTTCAGCTGATTCAGAATCGTCTCTCTGCAGGGACAGCAGCTAATGGACCTGGAGCACAAGTTAACCATAGCAAAGGAAGAACTGGAGAAGACGGCGCTCGATAAGGTGAAAAAAAGAACCCAGAACATTTCCGATCCAATGTTCCATTTAAGAAAACATGTATTTTGTTAATAGACCAAATTCAAAACGTTAACAGACCAAATTCTAATCAATCATCATTCTGTCCACTATATTTATCAATGTTGTCTGACAAACTCTTGAATAACAGAGTTGTCATCTCAAACCTCAAAGGTCATGTACATTCCACGTGTGTGCATGGAAAGTCACGTGTGTGTGTGTGTGTGTGTGTGTGTGTGTGTGATGTCATTTGGGGGCAGGAGTCTCAGCTGAAGGCGCTGAAGGACACAGTTCACATCTGCTTCTCAGCCGTCCTGCACAACCAGCCCAGCAGCAGTCCCCGATTCCCCGCCTCCCCCACCCATTTGTTCAGATACTCATCACTCCTCAACAGCTCCAGAGTCACCTTTCAGCAGCCGCACGCCAAGGTAAATCACCATCCTGTCACTTCTATCTGATTTCATGTTTATTCAGAAAAGGGTGGGGAAGGTAGGGGGAATATAATCGTGTGGACTCCAGTGCTGCACTCGGCCCATAATGTGCACACTTAGGAATAAATGCACCCGGATGAAAAAACAAACAAACAATGCACTGTACTGCAACTGCACTGCAACACTCATTTACGGGTAATATAAGATTTAGTTGATATTTTTTTTCTTAGCCGGCAGGATTCCCAGTCTGGCCAAAGAAGTGAGTGCAAATTTGTGGCAATAAAAACAAATATTTCAGCAGCAGTTCTAATTTAACAACATACATACAGTACAATGATTTATACTTGTATTACTAAAGTAACACACACACACACATATATATATATATTTTTATTTATTTTTTAATATGAAAGTCATTTGGCATCAAATGTCTAAATAGTAATAGCACCAAAAAAAAGGACGACTCAGCACTTTTAGGTCATTTTTGCAGTAATGATGTCAGCAGCTCTGCTTGTCTAATTCAAATTCTGTTCACTGTCTCGATACTGAACTTGGAATTAGCGCAAAATAAACAAGTCAGACGTTGGATTTACCACCCAAACAGCTCGGTGAGTGACAGCTCAGCCTACGGTGGTGTATTCGGGTTGATATGTTTGTGTAGAGTCAGTCACAGGGACACACGATAAACCCACAGGTGGGATTTGAGTAATTTCTCCCTTAAATAAACCTGTCAGCTTGAAACCAACATGGACTCCCAACACTGGTGTCTCACTGAGGGAAAAAAAAACACAATACTCGTCGTAATCACTGTGATTTATTCCTTACGTTTATATCGCAGACATCCTTAACAGGCAGAGGGATTTTATAAACGGATCACTACTTAGGTTCATTATACCACAAATACCTTCCAGCCACAACTCATGATGTGAAAACAGTTTCGAGTTTTGACTTTGCTGTTCACATGAATTAAATATCCTGTGATGAAGACAAGATCTGTATACATCAGCACATAAAAAACAAAAAAACTGGAACTGCAGCTGCTTCTGCTTTAACAGTATCATTTGAGTTTGATCATAAACAGCATCCTGTGTTTGTTTGTTGCCTGTTCGAGACTGTATACATATATATCCCTCAACCGCCAGCCAGAAATGGATCTCAAATGCAGCATGCATGTGTTGAAAACATCGGACTTATTGTTGTTTTTCCCACCACCAGGCCGTCATGTCGCCCTCGATCAGAAATGGTGTTAGTTCTGATTTCTGAAAAGCAGCCACTGCAGTGACTTTGAAATCATCAAGGCAGCCACAGCGCCGCGGCGCCTTATCTGCCATGATCCTCTGCAATTCTATCCTTAAGAGGCTTTTTTTTTTCTCCCCACCCCTCCCAGCGCTCACAATTTACCCTGCGTCTCTTTCATGCGTGCCTTCGAAAATTCTGACATCCCTCAGCTCCGCCGGCCCAGCTTGTATTCCGCTGCACTGCGGTGCCATTGTGCAGAAAAACAGCGTAAAACCAACAGGGCTCACATCAAAACTTTTTCTTCTTGTCTCAGTTCGAGCCAAGACCATTATGACAGGTGTGTGTGTTTCCTGGTCTATGTCCTGTCACCAGCATGCGACAAATAATTGCAAGCACGTGTGCACAATGAGGCATCAGGCAAGACACAGAAAAGTAAAGGAATCTCAAGTTTTCTTATGCTAATGAAGTTATTACTTTCGGCTTCATTTGCATACAAATAGCAACCCTCCACTTGTGAACAGTTACCGAGTCCATTATCTTCTGTAGTCGCTCTGACGGGGCGTTTGATAAATCCGCCATCACAGGGGTGCTCCATCTGTCCACGCTGGGTGTTCATGCAGTGAAGGGTCAGGCCTTGTTTCAATCACTGCCAAATGTTTCTGCAATTAGATATTAAAACAAATAAATAAACAATAGCATGCACACAGTTCTAACCAGGGTTCAACAGCATCACAGCAGAGAGGCGAATGTCAAAGAACTCGGCTGTCTGATGACCTCATGCTGAGCTTCATTATGCTCATTGACAGCGTGTGAGTGCTCACATTTGTGTTTGTCATCCTACTTTCTTCCGTGCACTTTTAAAAACTCACGCACAAGTAGAAGCGAGTTGCAAATGGATGTTTAGTTGCCGTCGCCACGGTAACGTGTGAAAGAAATGGATGTATAATCTCATTGGAAGTAGTGTAGTTGATCAAAAGTCAATTATAACGCGCAGCAGGGTCTCATCGCACTGCAGGTAATGCCGAGAGCTTTAACGAAGGATGACTTTATCCACTCAGTGATTCATGAAAAATACATATGCGTTGCGCAAGCACACTTAGAGCGAAATCCATGTGTTCGTCTTGAAATCCAAATTGGATAATTGCAGGGATGTTTGTTCCAGTGCTCACTGACACCCGTTGGAGCTCGGCAAACATAATGGGCCTTAAGCTCTGGGTGAGACCGCAGCTCTGACTCGTGCGAACGTCGCCTCTCGTACAAACACAAACCTCGCTCGCCGGTGAAAGATTCATTAGTGTGAGGATGCCGAGATCAGCAAGTGGAACTCGCCTCATATTAAACAGGCTTCGACTCACAGAGAGCCAAGTCTTGTGGTCTGATACTATGCAATTTTCATCAAAGTAATGGGAGCTGAAGTCGTAGCTGCTCGGAGCAGTGTGCTGGAGGGAAAACCAAACATGTCACCGTGCTGCTCTCAGCACTTACTATTTACTTTTATAATTGTTTCCTTGTCTACAGATATTCATCTGCTCAGCAAAAGATGGAGAGGGAAAAAAAAAAAAAACATTGACGGCGAAACATAACTCACCAGGTTGAGTTTGGGTTGCTGAGAAATAATGTACAAAAAGAGACAAACTGGTCAGCTGTTTTGAGTTTTTATGTGTTTTCACTTCGTGATGTGTCGAACCCCCCCCCCTCCCTCGAGGGAGAGGAAGATGAATCACACCTTGCAAGGACCTACCAGACCAAGGATCTTTCTAGGTGTGGCTCTGATTCTCCAAGCTGACCTGGAGTGTGAAATATGAATCACTAGCTTGTTCAGATTGGAAATTCACCTTTTCAAATGCAATGTGTTCATTTTTCTAGTGTGTGTGTGTGCGCTCTTCATGAAGGTGATACATCTTCAATCCTCCCCTCTTGCTGATCTATGAGAGTGCGATACTGATGGATGCTGTCAAAAGTGAGGAAATAATGTATAAAACGCTCACCTTGGGGGAAACGGTCACTTTTAGAAGTAAAGCTTTCCATTTCCACCGAGCCTGCCGGGAAGATGTTCCTTCAGCTGACACAGTCAGAATGTGTTTTGACAGTGACAGGTTGAGATTGTTAGTGTTTATCTTGCTTCATGCTCTCAAGAGGCTTCTTTTGACCCAGTTATGGAAGGAACTCTGGACTATCTTTGTGCAGAGACCCGTCTGCTTCAGACACAAGTACATCTGCCGGAGCGTCTCCTGTACAAACGCTGCTCATTGTGGCTGTACCTGATATGACAGGTTACGTTTCAGCCGCAGAGTCACCGTACACCCATGTATTCCACGTTTGACATCTTGAGTCTTGGCTGCTCCCATGCTCCCGTCCCGTTTGTACCTCCAGTGTGGGCAGAAGTTTGAGTGTTTCTTCTGCTATATCGATACTGCCCACATACAAGTGGATGGCGTGTTAAGGTCACATCGCTTTGACAATGATGGAAAAGAAAAAAAAGAGTAGCCACCCACTCTGCACCTGACAAATCATACGTTCATCTGGAAATGGGATGAAGTCCCAAACTGTGATGGAGGGGGCTGTTGGTGGGGGCGCTGAAGTCGTGTTCACACCACTTCTCAAGTCTCCGGCAGTCTTCACACAAATCACCACAGAAAGATGATTCACTCCGAGCTATTCTGATGCTGTGTACTTTATGTATTCAGCCGTGACCCCTCTTACCTTGCACATCTTCAAGAAACCTATATATATATATATATATATATATATATATATATAT
>JBBMJM010000019.1:995928-1019542 GCA_037832705.1 Centriscus cristatus | reverse complement strand
TGTTGTGGCCTGTAGTAGTGGTAGTGTGTCTGTGTGTGTGTGTTTGTGTGTGTGAGTCCGTGGTGTGTCTCTCTGTGCGTGTCTGTCTGTCTGTGTGTGTGTGTTTGTGTGTGTGTGTGTGTGTTGTGGCCTGTAGTAGTGGTAGTGTGTCTGTGTGTGTGTGTTTGTGTGTGTGAGTCCGTGGTGTGTCTCTCTGTGTGTGTCTGAATGTCTGTGTGTGTGTCTGTGTGTGTGTTTGTGTGTGTGTGTCTGTGTGTGTGTGTGTTTGTGTGTGTGAGTCCGTGGTGTGTCTCTCTGTGTGTGTCTGTCTGTCTGTGTGTGTTTGTGTGTGTGTGTGTGTGTGTGTGTCTGTCTGTCTGTGTGTGTCCGTCCAGCAGCAGCTGACGTTCATCTCCTGATTAGCTCCCCAGCGGACTCCGCCATAATTGATGAGCTAATTGAAAGGAGGCGGCGGCGCGGCGGAGAAGAGGAGGAGCGGAGGAGCTGGAGGCTCCAGAGAACTTCACGTCCTCCTGCTCGGTCCCAGTCACAACATTCATGTGAGCTCGGAGGCGTCCAGGCTTTTACGCGCACTTCTCCCCCATCTTCACCCTCACACACGGAGCACCGACACCTTCACCTGTACTCGCAGCGTCTCTCTCTCTCTCTCTCTCTCTCTCTCTCTCTCTCCTCCTTCACCACTTTTATTTTAGTTTGAATGATTCTCTCTCGCCAATCTGCCGCATCTTGTTGGAAATCCTCGTCTGCACCTCCTCACCTCGACACGTCCCTCCTGAAGTTCAAGCGGCAGCAGGAGGTCCAGGTCCACGGCGGCGGACGCACTTTGGGGAAGTTCACGTCTTCCAGGAGAAACCTGATCCTTCGGGCAGCGGCAGTGGCAGCATCCGCCGACATGAGCCTGAAAACGGACGCAGAGCCCAACAACAACAACAACGTGTCCATCGAAGAGGAGGTGAGTGGGACAAGTTCTGGTCCGGTTCTCGGTCCGAGGCGGGAGGAGACGCGAACACGAGGTGGACTTTGATTGTTTCAGAGCAAATGTTCGAAACGTTCAAATAAAATGGACCAAGTGTGAAGCGGTTGAACGTTTGTTCGATACATTTCAATAAAGTTTCACGTAGAAGAGCGAATGCCTTTGACACAATAATTCATCCTGTCGGAAAGTATAAAACCAGCAATAAAAAAAGTAAAATGTGAAGGAACAAAGCGCTTAAATTACTTTTTTTAGTTACTTCAGTAGTTTAAATGTCACACTAAATATTCACATTAATATATTTGTCTGGCACCATTCACCCAAACAAAACAGCATTAAATTAAAATAACGGAATGCGACGTTCAAGACCCAAATCGACGTGTCCCTTTAACTTGGGTAATTTCAATAAACTGTAGATTTCTATTAATGTATTTGTCTGGAACACAGTCCTCGACACATTAATGTGTCTAGAGATACGGTGATAAATTAATGTAACAAAGTGATTTACTAGGGTCACACTAAAGATGTATAGGGATATTTGAAGCATGAACGTGAAGGCATCATCGGAGCAATTAGTATTTAATTTTTTTTTTTTTTTGAGAAAATTAACTAATTTCCAAATCACCCGTTTGTATTCTGTCTGTTGACTTTTTCCAGCTGCTGGTATTAGTGTTCTGGATTTCCCTCCTAATGGCTCCTGGAGGGGCTCTGAGGGGAGCGCTGGGCCTTTTTTGTGGCTCCTTTTTGTTCCCATTGTCTCCGGACAAAGCCTGTGAGATCACTGGCCTTTTCTTCTCAGCTGAAACCACTGTTTTTCTCTTGTCGAGGGTCAAAGATCAAGTGCGGTGGTAGGGATGTTTGTTCAAAGTCCAGAGCTGCAGCGGTTTCTTGTGCCAGTTGTCAAGACTTGTAGGTTCTTTCAGACTCATCTCATCGGGGCTCCGTGGAGCTCGTGTCCCTGGCTGTGAGCCGGCCTGCGCAAGCACTACTTGCTGCTCAGCAGCACCTGAAAACGGCTGGCGAGCCGGCAGGGCCGAGGGTCAGAGGAAGGAAATGGTGTCACGCTGGGCGCTGTTGTCCACTGCTGTTCCTCTTGCAGCCCCATTGTGCTGAGGGCCCCCCACCCCTACCCCCCACCAGCTGGGAACTAATGTGCCTCACACTGTTTATGTCCCCGAGCACATCGGGGCCGGACGGCATCGACGCTCGGCCGTAGAGCAGGACGAGGGCCGACTTTGTTTTCAGACACGTTTGATTGTCCACACAAACACCGTAGAATTGTTCAAAATTATTTTTCTTCTTAAATCGATTTTTAATGTTCTTCCAATGTTTGACTTTGGGTTAGCTGGGGGGGGGGGAGTCACCTCCCGAGAGGCCACAAGATGGTTGAGATGAAAGCACGCTAATGAAACATAGATAATTTGACATTAATAATTCAAATTAACAGCTTTGAAAATGGGGGGCAAACAGACATTTATTGAACTTGAAAGAATCACCATTGTTTTTGACACCTGTCACATATATTCTAAAGGCTTCTGGTATTTTTTTTGTTTCTCTCTTTTCTTGGTGTGGCTGTTTGAATATCCCTCCCTCTTTTGCGATGTGGTTTGAAAAGGACACTGCCGGGTTCAGCCTGAAATATTTAGGGTCTAAACAGAATGTTATCAATAAAGCCACAACTGTCTCCTTCTGCCTGCAGGTACGAACGCTGTTTGTCAGTGGCTTACCTGTCGACATCAAACCCCGGGAACTCTACCTTCTCTTCAGACCGTTTAAGGTAAGTGCTGTTTGTCAGTCATGTCTCTCAAACAAACTTTGCAGCCATTTTTCCCCAGCTAGAATCCAGTCTAATGTACTTTTTAATTCCATAGCTTTATGTATAAACATGGCTGCGTTTGTTTTAGTTCAGAGTGCATCAGAGCTCTTCTGTGTGTCGAAATGAAACAATTCGGCCTCTTCATTAATTTGCATATACGGAAATGAGGCCACATCATTGTTCTGTTTTTTGCCGGTTCCATAAACACCCCTCCCACCCCTGTCCTAACTAACCAAATTGGAAGTGTATCCCTCGCACATGGATGAGCTCGCGGAATGTGTAAATGAGTAGCCCTCACGATTGGCCAAGCAACCCTCTCCGTGACCCAGCTCGCCCACCATGGGTGGATGTTTCATTTCCCCTCAGAACCCGCGGACGTGAAAACGCTCAAATATTTTGCCTTTTTTTTTTGGAGCAGTTTGTCACTTTCTGGCCTCTGCCGTCGGCACATAAGCCCGGAGCTTTTGGAAAAGGGAACAAATACAGCCGACAAATTTCCACCAAATTAAATGGAAAATATTGAACAAAAAACCCCTTTGACAGCATTTTGTTGCTTCTTCACTGCTCTGATTGAATGGAGCTGAATCTGGTCTGGACCGAGAAACACGTCCACAACAGTGGATGTTGTCTCATTTTCCATCGTTGTAAATCAGTGAGATCCCATCTATCAATACTCTGGTCCGACAAAAGAACTCGCTTTGGTTTCTCAGGAATCCACTTGCACTTTCCAACCCCTGTGAGGTGTTTTACATTTCGGCCTCTATCAGCTGGGGGGGGCGCAGTTAGCGCTTAATCATACAATCTGACTAAATGGGAAACAATGTGCACATTTTGTGTCTCTTCGTGTTTTGTGCGCCCTCTGAGTTGAAGGTGCACACCGGCAGGTTTCTCTCCATATGCTGAGAGGCGTTCATGCTTGACTTCCTTCATGTGACTCCTCACTGGATAATTGGCTATCTTTCTTCCCCGCAGGGTTACGAAGGGTCACTGATTAAGTTAACGTCAAAACAGGTGAGATGCTCCTGTCCAGAGAGAATCGCTTTTCATGCAGCCTGAATAAAATGTTACCTTGTAGTTGCATTAGCTCTGGTTCTCAAAACGTGGTCCAGGGACCCCCCAGAGGTCCCATTAATGTTACATTTCATTAGTCTTTTGAGAACCGTGACAAAACAGTAGTTTTAAAAGGAGACACACAAATTCTCACGTCCTGGGGTCAAATGCATCAAAATGACGTCTTGTTCGAGTTAAAGGGACCTTTGAGAACCACTGGGCTAAAGCTTAAAGGATTAATGAACATCTTGTCAATCTGACGTTTGTGGGCCGAGACGCTTTTCATCGTCACTTGTCTTTGTGTGTTTGTTCCCCTTTTGCCTTCCAGCCTGTCGGGTTTGTAACCTTTGACAGTCGTTCTGGAGCTGAAGCTGCAAAAAATGCTCTAAATGTAAGCATCAACTTTTTATTTTTGTTTTTACTCTTGAGTCTTTGTTTCCCCCATTTTAACCAAGAAAATGTTCATAGTTGTTCTAACTCTAGAAATCGACAGGGGTTTTTATAAAGAATTGTTCTGTTTTGTAAATCTCCAAGCCAACCCATTTTGTCTCTTTATAATTCAATGGCAGGGACATTTTTGGAAAGAGACGAGAATCCTGTAGCCTTACGGTAGTTTACTTTGACCTTGATCCACATCCCTCCTTAGTCTGGTGTAGCTTTCCTCATTTTGCATATCACTGCTTTTACTGTATTACTTGTTCTATAGCCACATCTGTAGTGTTATTTGGACACATCTTCAGTAGTGTAACCTCTTATGTTGTCACCCAGTAGCCCACGTTGGCAGTATCTAACACTTCTCTCTCATAGCTTAGCCTTCCTGATGAGCGTCACCTCTTAGACACACCAGCAGTCGCACACAAACACACACACACACCAAAATACTACTCACCTGCATGTGGGCACAATGCTTAGGGCACAAGAACACAAGCAGGGTTCGACCACCCAAACGTCTCGTCATCGGCCCTTTTCCTCGTCTCCCTCTCCTCCTGGACTGTGCGATTTTTGGGGGGTGGACTCCTCTTCCAGTCACCCTGTTCTTGATTTCATCTCGAGGAGGAAGAGACGCAGGCATGCTGACACGCTTCTGGATTTGGGCGCTTTGGATCTGAGCTGACGCAGCCGGGTGGGATGTTTTACATCCTGCTTGACAGAACGGCGTTCAGCTCAAACTTAAAGCGCCGCGTCCCGAGAGTTGACACATGTCTGTAGGAAAGGAGACCATGCGAGACGTCTTAAACTTAAAGCCCCTCAAACTCAGCCCACCTCCCTTACGATACTATGTCCCCCTCCTCCGTCTCTTCCCCCAGGGTATCCGTTTTGACCCCGAAAGCCCCCAGACCCTGCGCTTAGAGTTTGCTAAAGCCAACACGAAGATGGCAAAGAGTAAGCTGATGGCCACACCGAACCCCACAAATATCCACCCTGCCCTAGGAGCACACTTCATTGCACGGGACCCATGTAAGTTGTACGACTGCAGCACTCTAGGCTCTCATCCACTCTCACCTTGGCAAGGCCGGTTACTCGGATGTCACCTTTCTTTGACCTGTCTTTGGACGTCATGGTACGGCAAAGGGGCAGCGGTTATGAAAGAAAGTGTCTAACAAATTTCTAACCCACCCTCCACGTGCATGATGCCGTCTTGACTCTTAAGGACAGCCGCTTTGCTTCTTTCCAAATTGGAAAACTCTCCACTTCCTCACAGGTTTTAGCCAACTTTGGTCTCTTAGCTGACAACAGATTTCAAGGGTTGTGACTTTGTACAGTGGTAGCCAGAATGATAGAAGACTGAAAACACTGACTTTTCACCACATGACGAGTTGAGATATTGACATTTTTGTTTTTTAATGCCCACCACTGTTCTTGGCTTTTGTCTGTCAAGTGTTTGGGCGTCAAACTACCACTGAATAATCTGACTTAAATAACCCCTTTTGTGAGTAGTTTATATATTTTGTAAGATCTTTGCATTTGTTTGCAATAGACCTGAGCTTATTTTCCAATTTCCTCGAAGGGGCTTAGGTCTAGCTTGTTTATTTTAAAGTGACATCTCAGGAGGAAGGTCGGTCAGTTTGTTTCCTCATGCCCTGTAATCCCTCAGATGACCTGACAGGGGCAGCACTGATCCCAGCTTCCCCAGACGCCTGGACCCCCTATCCCCTGTACACCACAGAGCTGACCCCAGGCCTCCCTCACGCTGCCTTCACTTACCCGGCGGCTGCTGCCGCCGCCGCAGCCCTCCACGCCCAGGTGAGGGACCAACCGGTGTGTGTCTCTTATCTTACTATTGGGGAACCTTTTTGAAACAATTGAGCTTTCTCCCGAGTACGCAACAGAACATTACGCATGGTTGCAACTGAGTGCATGACTTTTATTTGGATTGGGTGACCAGATGCTAACATGACGGATGCACTTTCATTTCAAACTTTGACTGTTTTTAAATCTGATGCCTGAAACACTGGTGGTCAGCCATGTCGCTGACGTTCATGCTGTCAGATAATATCCTGTCTTATGTCTAATTTATGAGCTTAAGAATAATCGGCAATGGAAAAAGTCTTTTCAGATAATCAGCCTTAATGTAGTTTCAGATTTCACTCGGGTGCACTTGGCTCACCTCTCCTCTCTGGTCATCTGGAGTTTGGAGTTGTAATTTGCGTCTGTCACTGGAGCTCCTGGCGGTTAATGTGTCAGCGTGCAGCTTACAAACATGATGCAGCTGGCGATAAAAGGAGCTTCTACAAATACCAGTTTGAAGAACCAAGAAATCTTTCAGTAAAGTTTGAAGTGATGTGAGCTTCGTTCTGTAGTTTCCAACTTTTAAGAATCATGTCACCATGCCATTTAAGTTTAGAGTACTTTTTCGGGTACAGTGATGTTTGATCGTGGGCCGTCAAGAATACGGGGTAGAAATGGATGTGCAGTGTCATTGCCGTCGCATTAGTTGAGCAAACGGAGTCAAAGTACCTTTTGTGAATGTTCCAACAATGGAAATATTACTTTAGGTGGGTCACTTAAAGTTCATTGTGCGCTAACTTCCTGCTAACGTAAGAGCGGGGGGCAGCGGCGCAATGGAAAGCAGACATGGGCCATTTTGTCAGGCGCTGGAGGCAAAGGAATGCGAGGTATTTGTATAGAGGAACTGACGCTCACAACAGGCTTCTCCGGAGGTGCCAGCTTACTGTCCATGTTCCTGCCGAGCCACACAAAGGTGGAAACGTTTCTTTAATTGCAAACTGATGAAAGACTCCTGAGTTTTCTACCTCACTGGCTCACAGCGTGCTTAGTTTCTCCGTACTCCGACAGTTGCTGCTGATAAGCTCTGGAGTGAGCTGTTGCATCAAGTAGTCACTTCTTTTTTTAACTGACTCACATACTGATAGAGACCCACGTGAATACAGGCCTAATTTGGGGAATGACTAGTTTCATGTAATCCTTATGTAATTTAATTATGATCACATATTACTGAAGATGCATGAAATATTCATGATTAATTTGTTAAATCATAAAACTTCAGAAATTGTTTTTTTTTTTTTTTTTTGGTCCTGATTTAGTTAGTAAATGAATGTTAACTCTAACACGGATGCTATCGCAGCGGCTACATTCATGCTAGCATACATTGGAATACCATAACTGACTATTTGCGCCAGTGGCTAGCAGTGGGAGAAAGCGTTTATTGGTTCTTGAAAGCTGAGAAGTTGCACTTCCATCCATGTTTCTGTCATTACGGTGAAGATTTACCAGCCTCCGGAAACAGTGAAGGGATTACTGTACTGACAGCATGAGTGTTCTGAACTTTGCAGAAGGAGAGACTCCTTCGGTTCTTCAAAGTATCCTAGCACGTATGTATGACAGGGAATACAGGCGGTGTTAAAGTGTTACTTTTTTGTGATTTAAATTAAGCAGATTGACAGTTTGTCAGTTGGTGTTGGAAGGTCAAACACTGACACGTGTCAGCCTTTGAAACAGTTGTTCAAACAAATCAAATGGAATTAGTTACATTACTTTGATAGGCATTGAAGCAGTTACACTATCACATTTCAAACAGGAACTTTTTGAGAAGGTTACCGGAAATATAATTGGTTACGCTGACACAGGTGTGGAAAGGTACGGGTCTGACAGTACTGCGGAAAAGTTCCACTCGCCTCGTTTCCATGCCTGTTAATTACTCCAGTGACTATTGTTCTCAATGAGCAGCTACGTGACCTACATACCCGTGGCGTCAGTGACCAGGGCTTAAAGGAACAGTCCACCTAAAACAGTTTTTAAAGCCCATGTATGGATTAAAAAAAATCCCCCAAATTGCAGCACTGAAGCCTGTTTTCTGGTTTTGGTCTGGTGTACATGACTATGTTTGTGTTTCTTTAGATGCGCTGGTACCCTACTCCCTCTGAGACTTCCCAGCCTGGATGGAAGTCCCGGCAGTTTTGTTAGATATTTAGTGAGTAACCTTTGGTCCAACAGTGTTTTTGTTTATTTTCAAAGACGTGCCAACCCCCACCCTTCATCCTGCACCTGCTAACTCAAACCTTTATACCGATGTTTGACTAGAAACTGCAGTATGTGTCAATAGAATAAATGGAAAAAATTGAAATCTGATGTACAGTTCTCCTAATTTTGTCGTCAAACACCAAACAGTGTGATGTCGGTCGAGCGTGTAAAGGCCCAGTCTGTCCACCTAAAGCAATAAAGACTTATTCTGTTAGCATCTCACATGAAGGCAACTGCCAGGTTTTAAATACAATGCAGTAGGTCTCCAACTGGAATAAATTAAAATTGCAAATCCTCATGAAGGAAAAAATCCAGGGCTGTATCTGACTTATTAAAAAAAACAAACCAAACTCCATCAGTTTCACGCGCCGTCCTGCTGGTCAGTGTTTTTGACAATACTTCCTAAAGGACATTTTGCTAAAACAAGGCTTAACTGGGAGTGGATGGACCCACAGAAGAAGTTAGATAATTGACACATTGTTGGTTTCTGTCGTAGTTGGTTTGCTGACTTATTTAAAACTAGATTTTATTTTTTTTCTATCTTTTTTTTTTCTTTGACTTTCATCTTTGGATTGACCCTTTTTTCCTGCTTTCTTTCAGGCCTCTGGAAACCACACCTTTGTCCAGCTGAAGTGAGGTTTGCCAAGCTCTTCATTAATTTAATCAGGTTTATTTAATGGACAAATGTGCATTATCATAAACAGTATTTATATCTCCTCCCAATTGTCTGTGGGGGGGGGGAGTGGGGTCTGAGTTGAAACAATCTTGCTGTCGACAATCTTGAGTTTATCCATGGTGATTGTGGTACCATCCCAGCACTTCAAAAACGAAAAAACGAATAAAAACCTTGTGCGGTAAAACTCCATGGATCCAACTTGCTGAGGAAAACTGACACATTGAAGTTACTGTTGTTGAGCTAGTCCTTCCAACGGCTGCCCGCTGCTCCTGGGAGGTTTAGAAGCATTACGAGTCATTGCATGTTCAAGTCTTTTTGGCATGAATTTAGAACGCAAAAGTTCTGTGTATCCTAATTTTGTTAGTGTTTGTGTTGCCTCGACGTTGGCCTAGACAGCGAAATGTTTCGGGTTTTTTTTATTTTTTTTCCTGTAGAATTGGTCTTACCTCTGTGAAAACTAGGCTGTTGTGTCAATGGCTTATCTCGCATGGACCTTGTGAATGCATCCCATGTTCTGACAATCCCAGTCCTTATGATCATATCAGTGTCTGTCATTATTTGAGCAAAAACCGAGTACAAAGGTTCTTGTACTTTTCGGGGGAGGGGGTGATGTATATTTATGCATTTTTGTGCAACTAAATAATGAACCTGTATAAGTTGGATGTTTAGTTGTCTCTTGTGTTTTTGGTGTTACTTTTTGATCCTATAATCCTGTTGAAATAGTTTTAGAAAAGGAAAAAAGTGCAATTTGTTTAAATGAGAAGTGGGTATCTGTCAAAACAACTGACGTATTCTGAACATGGCGTGTGCCGTTCTGCTAAAACAAGATTGCTGTAAAACAATCTTTCAGAATGTGAAACTGGACTACAAACTTAAAGGGTTTTTTTTTTTTTTTGGAGGGCCATTTTGCAATGGGAGGCAGGATTAGAGCGTCGGACGAATTTAGTTTGTGGTTTAGAAACATGTTTGTCTTTGTATCTGCTGTGCATAAGATGTTACAAAAATATTCCCATCTTATGAATAAAGGAAGTGAATGCATTTCTCTGCTGGACATCTGTCATTTGTCACTGGCTTATCGAAGGTCGTCTGTAAGGTAACAAATCTACAGTGGAAGTGTGTGGTCATCAGATGTTTGCATCAATAATGCATCCCACCTTTTCATTTGTAATGCGCCGATGCATTAGTGTCTCTCTGCATCATGCATGGACTTGACCTCCACATTCTGCCCTCACGAGCCGGCACGACTCTGCTCAACCAGCCGCGATGCGTCCTCGGGGGACTCTAAAGTGACTGGTCCCACTGTGAGCAGCTGCCTGATCGTAATGGTGACTGCTGGTGTCATTGTTCTGAATTTGGGCTTCGGCAAATTGATCGAACCGTTTGCAGAGTTAAAAACTGCATCTAGTACGTCACCTATTTTCAAATGTGACAATTACATTAATGATAGACATTCAATTAACATGTGATTATATTTCTAGAAACAATCCCTAAGAAGTTCTTGCATTAGATCGGTAAGGTAAAAGGCTATATATATATAAGGAAGGTAGAAAAAGGAACGTTTGTATGGGGGAGTTCTGTAGAGCAAAATCAGTTCTTGGTCTCCTCCTTTACAGCACATTTGAACCCAATGACGCCTCTGGACATCGGCAAAGTCTTCAGCACTTAAAGGTCTAAAACCACAACTGGCAGCGGAGGAATCCGATTTTCATAGAGAACTAGTTCTGTCACGCCCACACAGGTTATTGGAATTGACATGAAATCGATGTGTGAAGATGCACATCTCACACAGACCTGTACATCAGTATCAGGTTCAACGTGGCGTGTGTCCACCACAGCATATTAACTGAGAAGAACTACAAAGCTAACCACAATGTTATTAAGAAAACAAACACATAAATCCTGGGAACACTAGTACAATCAGTCTATTCATATGTATTATTTGTATTAGCGAGTACAATGCAGCTGGTCGGTTGAGTGGAGTAGATTCGTGTGACTGTTGTTGCCACCTTGTGGTCCAATGGTCACATGACTGGAGGCAGCAGCAGGAGGTCTGCTGACCCCCTGTGGATATGAAGAGACCGTACAAGTGAAGCCTGCTCTTGCATACACTTGCATAAAAGGGTGTTAATGCTCTGCCGTCTCATCTGAATATGAGCTTTGCTGCTCAATGTGTATATCTTATTCTGGTGTAAGTAATGGATGCCATGACGTGTATGCAGCACTACATTCAAAGTCTGATTTTTTAGTTTTCAGTGTTTCTTTCGCAAGCTACAGTTAGTTGGATAATGCAAACTGGCAAATTTAATTAAAATTAATTTCAATTCCTAAATCCTACATTTTAATTTTATTACTGACTATTGCAATGAGAACACAGACGGGAGAGTCCCACATAAACTTCCTAAGAAGTATTAGGATTCTTGCGCCCCTGTAAAAAAAAAAAGATACCTTGACCTTCACCTTTCAGAAGGATGTACAACTGGAACATTAAAAAGTACATTTTAAAAAAAACAAACCGTTGGGTTAACAACGCGCCGCTTTTTTCACGATTCACAAACCGAAAAAGCGAACTTCCACACAACGACGACGCGCACGGGACTCCCGTTAGTTTTGCGCGCTTTCGCTGCATGACGTCAGCAAGTGACCACGCAAAGTCCCGCGAGGCTCAGTCGTTGGCGCACGTGCGGGTAATTAGCGCTGATTAGCCGCCGCTAGCCGAACTTGATAAATATGCGCTGTCACCGCAGCCTGCGCTTGTTCCTCTGACACTTATGTAGCTTCAGTCCACGTCATGGCGTTTTCCCTGGTGAGTGCGCACCAGAACCAGCATTTGTGTCACTGAGACGAAACACTTTCCCTCCGACATTAGCTTCTTTTAAATCTTATTTCGTCTTCCGCGTATGCTAATGCTACACGTAGCTTATTAGCATGACTAGTTCCTCTGCTGTGGTTCACTTCCTGCAGAGAAACGACCCCCGCAGGCCCGACAGTCCGGACCCCGAGTCTCCGGCTCTGTCCACCTGTAGCAACGCAGACATCTTCCGTAGGATGAACACCATGCTGGGGAACGCGTTGGACTTCACCGGTGTGTGCACCACACCCAACAACAGCAAGGGGAAGACGGACCTACTGTGTGGTTAAGTTTCACCCTGCGGCACCTGGATCTGTTCTCCACCCTTCGCTTTGATTAGGGGCAATTTGAAGAAACGCATTAGTGAGAGCCCATAGCTTTCAAACCACCACAAGTCTTATTGAAACAAAAAATTGATGCTAGTAGCAGGTTTTATTTGCCTAACAAAGGAATAATGGCTGTTGTAACTAAGATAATTTCTTTGGAAACGTCCTATGTCAATGACGTTTTGTCAAAACTCATTCAGAACAGGAAACCATCCACAAGTCAAGTCATTTTTTCAACTTGACTGTCAGAATGGTTTAGGGTTAAAAAGTTGCGTCTTTACTTAAGAATTCCCTTTCAGCTTGTCAATCACAACTTGCTTTTTCACCTTGTCATTCTCACGTGTGCCAGCAGCCGATTCATGCTGCATTGCAGCATTTCTACCTGTCTTCTTTTTTTTTCTTCCCCTCTTAATCTTCTGTTCATTTAACTTTCAGGACGCCCCTCATGTTCTGACTCGCCTCCTGCGTACGCCGATCTGTGAAGCGACAGTGTGCTAAAAGTTGCATGTAGCATGGGCCGAATCAGATCCTGATCTTTTGGTGACGCGCCACCAAAAGTCAACACGCTGTGAATGTAACCTGAGCCCAACTTGTGCTGTCGTCTGCCTGGTGCTGCTGAATCAGGGCTGTAGCTGGAAGTTGGATGCGTTCCAGACCTAGGGAGAAGCTGGCGGTGCAAATCGCTCTGTCTGAACATCTGATCAGTCAGCTGCTTCTCTGGCAGAAAAGCTCTTTTATTTTATTTTTTATTAAATGTGCAACACATCAGTAGAATTCACTTATAGGCACGATAATCATCAGGATTCGGTGCTTTATGGTTCTGCAGAACACTTTTAAGTCTGAAATATTTAAAGTGCGCGTCTGCTGAGTCATTCACTCATCTCCCTGCCCGCCCCCCCATGCAACTGTAGCTCCCTCCCTCCCTCCCGCCTCTGCCAGCTCGCTCAGCAAACAATGCTAGACAGTGAACGCAGCAGCAGCAGCAGCAGCAGCAACATCACCAGAGAAGGCGGCCGTCTTCCACTGACAGAGACAGAGACAGACACAGAGAGAGAGAGAGAGGTTCTATCACACGGCTCCGACCGGAATTTTTCGTTAGTTGTTAAAGGAAGCAGGGAGGTGGGGGGGGGCTGATGTCATTAGCGGGGGTGTGCGAGTGCATCAGCAGCCATGTCACATGCTGCTAGGTGGGTCAGTGATGTGGATGGAGATGCATGGCAGTCGCAGCGGGCACAGAGGCAGCAGGTTAGCCCCTCCGTTCTCCAGGGTAGGGGGACGGTGTGACGCTTCTCCCCGTGTCTCTCCACCGGTTTGTTCGCCGACACTTCCTGAGTTCCCGAGGCGTCCTAACACTTTCTCTCATCTGTGTTCCTGAATCGGATCTCGGACCCAAAAGAGTCGGACCTGGCTGCGGTGGGCAGCAGGAGGATGCTCTTCCCCAACTGCGGTGGTATGCCGGGCTCCCAGGAGATGGCGTCGTCCAGGGGCCCGGCGAATGTCTCTGACCTGGGCCTGGGCCTCCAGTCCCTCCGCCTGTCGGGCTGGGACCGCCCCTGGACCAGCCAGGACACGGATTCCCACAGCCCCCCCTCCCAGGTCCAGACGAGTTCACCCTCAAGTACGTACCAGCTCCTTGTTTACCCCCCCCCCCAAACACACACACACACACACTGGCGTCTTACCATGTTCCCATGTACCACCATGTATCCTTTTGTTAGCGTGTGCGGTTTGTGTGTTGGAACAATCTGAAGCGTCACCGGGGACGATGATGTTGCAGTTTTCCTTCACTGTATCTACGGCAACACACAGCGACGCTCCACTCACTCCTCCTTCACCCTCATCCGCTGCTGTTGACCCGCTTAAGAACCACATGACTCGTCTGCTGCTCGACTCCAGCCGGTAGCTGCGCGTTGGAGCGGGCTGACGGGGCCCAGGTGCCACTTCCTGTTTGTCATGACCCATTTGTCGTGCTGAAAGTATCAGTCTGACTTCATCAGAGGTTTCTAAACTGGGCCCGGAGCAAAGTGGGGCAGAGCTTTGAATGCGCACGCACACACACACCTCATGCTCAGTCTGCGTCGGTCAGCCCATCACCTGTGTCACGTGGTTATGAAGGGACGTGCAGGTGAATACTGACGGGTTGTCCTCCTCCTCCTGCTGCTGCTGTGGTCGACATCATTTGTCAGTCAGGTTGTTTCCTCATCAGCTCCAGCGCTGGTTGGTCGGCAGACATTTTGTGTAGTTTTCCGTCAGCCATCGACTTGTGTTCCCGTGTCCCTCCAGTGCTCGGTATCCTGAACAGCCCCTTCAGCAGCATCCTGGGGAAGCCCCCCGGCTACCTGCCCCCTGAGTCCATGAGCATGACGGCCAACTTCCTGGAGAAGTTCCCTGGCATGGCTCGCATGGCCAACCGGCTGGACTCCAGCTCCTTCCTCGACTCCCGCTCCAGCAGCCCCGAAGACTCGGAGACGAGCGGCTTCAGCTCCGGCTCGGACCACCTGTGTGACATGCTGGTAAGGAAACGCACAGACCTCCAGAGAGTTCAAGGCTCAGTGGGACGTTGAATCGGTAACAAACAATACATGTCAACAAAGAACACACGGTATTTGTCAGATATTGGGATTTGAACTGTTGCTGTAGCCACAATACTTCATTGTAGTAATGATGCTTTGAGGTGTTGTTTTTTTCGTTCCAAATGTCTTAAATCATTCCGTCGTCGTTGGACGCAGCAGCAGCCTGTCGTCTGCTGGCGGTGGACGACAGTCGCAGTGCTGCTCTGGCAGGTCGGGGTGGACGAGATGGGATTGAATCAACTTTTGCTGACGATACTTTAAAATATACTTGGATCAGTCCAGTGCCAATCAGCCTAACATCACTGCTGCTTTAGCTTTTCAATATATTACCTATTCTGTCCTTTCTTTGGCTGCAGTTTAATTTTTTATTTTTTTTTTTTCCCAAAGTCATCACTCCCAGGTTTTCCATAATTTCAATAAATCCAGGATTTGGCTCTCTGCACTTTTACAATTGATGATGCTCAGAAAAATGTTGTAAATAAATAACTAAAACCGTAAAAATCCAAGACGCTGAAGTGTCAAAAGTGCAGAATAAAACAGCGACAGCACAAACAGGTTTGTATTTATCTCGTGTCGGTGCGTTTCGGTATCGTCGTGAAGTAAAAGCTTTAATCATCGTTTCATGGAGTCGACTGGACCAAACCTCAGTCCTGTTCTTACAGACTCGTGTGTCTGTGTGTTCCCAGTCCACCCTGAGGATCTCCCCTCCCCTGTCGTACCTCACGTCAAACATGCAGAAGGATCTGCTGCGACTGGGCTCCCGCTTGGACCCCCAGGACACCAGCTCTCCTGTGACCCCCCCACCCAGTGCCAGTCCAGTCTCGGCTATGTCCCGCCGCTGGCGCTCGGGCTCTCCGTGGCCGGGCGCCGACATGCTGGAGCAGTCCGAGGATACGTTCAGCATCGAGAGGGAGGCCCGTCTGCACCGGCAGGCTGCAGGTAGGAACGGGTTCACTGGAGAAACTGATTCGGAGTCAGTTCTCCGTCGTCCACTTGTTTCAAAGAGGCAGAGAGTGAAAGTGTACAGACAAACATTGTTCATCTGTTTGTATCGTGTTTGAAACAAAGAATTTGTCTCTGTGAGCTGCAGTTGACATGAAGAATAAAAATGGTCCAAAAATAAAACACACTGCACCAAGTGTACACCCCAGAATAAACAAAATATTTTAACTTCAATAACTTCAGTTTACATTAATTAAAAGTTGTGTTAATTGAAGTGCAATATACATATATAAGCTATATACAATAAGTGGATTAAAGAGCAGGGTAGAGATTGATGTGGGGGGGGTAAAAGATTCCTGCTCCAGTGATTTATTGTCAGTAGGACCTTTGAATTTCAACAAACATGTAACGGAAGTTCCTTCAACGGTTTCTGGAAGCAAACGATGAGTGTACGGCGACGAAACACGCTCTCATGTCAAAGGGAACGGTGTCGTTGAACCGGAACGTTCACGGATCACCTGTTTGCTTCATCAGCTGTGAATGAAGCCACCTTCACCTGGAGCGGCCAGCTGCCCCCCCGGATCAACAAGGATCCCCTCTACTCCTGCAAGGTGTTCCTTGGTGGCGTTCCATGGGACATCACCGAAGGTAAAGGAGCCGACCGCTGCATTCGAGGCTTCATGTGTTTAAATGGACGGAAGAGTTCTTTTAGGTGTCGTGAGTCAGTAGAGTCTGTTCAAAAGATTCGTTCAGTCCTGTTCAGTGATGCTGGTGCTTTGTTTAAACCGCTGACGATGGTTCAGGGCTCCTGTCCAGTACGTAAATCCATCCACGTTCATTTTCAGTGAATGATTCGTGTCAGACTCATTCGCAGGGAACAAACGAATCAGGTTCTGTGATCAGTACAGTTTGTTCACCCAAACGATTCTTTTAAACCAATAGTTCACAAACGTGACAGTTTAGTTGCTGTTTATTCATGACACGAGGCAATTTAACAGAAAATAAACTGACAGACGTTTGTCTCAGTTTGAAAAGGAGCTTTAGTGAAATGTATAAATGCAGGTTCTCTACACGTGTAAGTAGAACTTCAGATGAATCCCTAGATCAGACGTGATCTCATTAAACCGACTGAATCTCTTTTCTCCCCAGTTACACACCTACAAATAGACAAAAGGTTCAGAGGGCAGCAGCAGTGTAGAGTGAGCTAATGATCCGTTTAGAGCTCAATGATTAACTGTGCTAGAAATAATACACACCCCCGGTTACGCTGTCGGAGAAGCTCACTTTTTGGCAGGAAGTGGTGTCAGCGACCTGACTGCTCGGTCCCGTTTCAGCGGGGCTGGTGAACACGTTCAGCGGCTACGGCCCTCTGACTGTGGAGTGGCCGGGTAAGGATGGGAAGCACCCGCGCTGTCCGCCCAAAGGTAATGTGGCAAAAGGTAACGACGAGCCGGTAGGCAAAGCTTTGTTTTTTCCTTGGTGACCCCCTGGTGGCACTGGAGAGCACACGAGACTGACGGTGACGGTATTTTATTTATATTTTTTGTTTTTTCTTTCAATGGGCTTGATGTTCACAGGTGCTCTTTGACGGTGGACTCTCTTCCTACGTTCACGTTCCGTCTATTTTTGAATTTAACCTCCCCGGTTGTGGTTGACCCTCGGTGACCTCAGGGAGTGTCTCTGGTTAGTGGCTGTGTGTCCGTGTCTCGTAGGCTACGTCTACCTGGTGTTTGAGAACGAGAAGTCGGTGCGCGCTCTGCTCCACGCCTGCTCCCCGGACCCCTTCCACCCCGACGACAACAGGGAGTACTACTTCAAGATGTCCAGCCGCCGGATGCGATGCAAGGACGTGAGTGGACCCGTCGCCTGGCTCCGGCCGTCGACCATACGTCTGTGCTAGTAAAGCACCACAATGATTGTACTATTTGTGCATCGGAAAATGTTGAGCGTTTGTCCCTGGGTTCCTCTACCAGGTGTCTCGAAGGAAACGTCGGTGCTTCCGTTTGCTCTGTTACCGTAATGACACAAACTGGGATGGGATTACCGTAATGACTGTCAGCTCTCCTGGACTCTGTGGGCTAACCTGACTCTCGTCCTCCCCCCGTTCCAGGTGCAGGTGATCCCCTGGGTGATCTCCGACAGTAATTACGTGCGCTCCCCCACTCAGCGTCTGGACCCGAGCAAAACGGTGTTTGTGGGCGCGCTGCACGGCATGTTGAACGCCGAGGCGCTGGCGAGCATCATGAACGACCTGTTCGGAGGGGTCATGTACGCCGGCATCGACACGGACAAGCACAAGTACCCCATAGGTAGGGCCGCGAGGCGTTCAGGGACCATCAGGGACCATCTGTTGTTTATCGCCACCGCCTCGACCCCTTTTTGCCTCGGTGTTTAACTTTCATTAATTATATTTCGATAGTAAAACAAACCCCCGACCTTTAACAGACAGGCCCACTGACCACTGGTCCACAGAGACAGTCCACTGCTGCTGTTAGACACAAGATGAAAATGAAGAATCCAGAATACAACCAACATTTATCTGCTCTCAACGTTTCATTATTTTGTCCGTTCAGAACTCTTTGGGCCAGAACCTCACATGGATCCATGTTAGGTGGATTCATCTGAAGTGTGAAGCGGGGGGGGTCACACGGGAACGCAGCCGGTTGCGGGTGTCTAAAGTGGGTGTCGGTTGTCCCTCTGTCAGGCTCTGGACGTGTCACCTTCAACAACCAGCGCAGCTACCTGAAGGCCGTGTGCGCGGCGTTCGTGGAGATCAAAACACCCAAGTTTACAAAGAAGGTGAGAGGTCGCTGGTGCTGCAGCTCTGAGGCTCTGAGCTGACCTCGTCCCGCCCCCTCAGGTGCAGATCGACCCGTACCTGGAAGACTCCATGTGTCAGGTGTGCCTCCGCCAGCCGGGACCCTTCTTCTGCAGAGACCAGGTGGGGCCTACTGTCCGCTACCGTAATTACACGGTCATTACAGTAATGACTCGTCAGAACGAATGGGATTACCGTAATGGCAGCTGTCAGGAACGCTCATTTTCTGATGGCACAAATAGTCCTGTAATTACGGTACTCCAAAGTGTGCCAGTGTGATAATGTAGGTTAAGAGTTGATGTCTGACTCTAAAGTCAAATCAGACACCCACTGAAGACAATAACCCAATCTACACTGACCTTTGACCCTCCAACGGCCGACGTTTACAGACCCACTCACACCGACGTCCATGTTTCAGCTGGGACACAAACGTGATTTCACACATCTCGTTCGCCGCTACGTTAGATAACGGCTCACTGAACACTGGAATACCTGAAGACCTTTGACCCCAGGGGGTCCAGGTCTTATTCATGGCCTTGGACCTTTGTCGTCCGACAGGTGTCCTGACATGCATCTCTCCATATATGCATTTGTAAATAGAAGCGACCTGAAAATGATCTTTCCCATTAAAATCAGACCTGAGCCCAAATAAACACCCCTGGAATCATGGGTGAGAAACCCTGTGGTTCCAGAACTGCAGCACATTCCGTCTGTCCCGTCTGTCGTCTGTCCTGTTAACGCGTGTCCGTCCGTCCGTCCGTCCGTCCAGGCCTGCTTCAAGTACTACTGCCGCTCCTGCTGGCACTGGCAGCACTCCATGGACATCCTGAGCAACCACCGGCCCCTCATGCGGAACCAGAAGAACCGAGATTCCAGCTAGAGCGGAACGAGGCGCCAAACCACGGCGAAGAGGAAGCGCCCGCCCACCTCCGGGTGGCGCCGCCCGCCGCCCGTCCCTCGGCGGCGCTGCACCAGGCACTGGGGATGTCACTGTAGAAAATGTTCACTTTTGCACTCGCTCCATTTTTGCTGTTGTTCACCGTGTCACTATGCACCGACGGAGCGTCAGGTCGGAGCAGTCGGCCGTGGATGAAGGTTCCGTTTTTGTTTTTTTCTTTTCCTTGTCTCCATGTGTTGCATAGTGAAGAGCAGTTACGCAAGTCTCATTGCCGTTCATTGGCAAACGCCACACAGTGCCTTTGACTTTTTAGTTCCCCCTCCCCTCCCCCCGTTGGCGTCTGTTTTTTCCTGCGCGCGCCCGCTGGCGTTTCTTACTTTACGAGTTGAATGTTGGGCTTCATTTAACCGGTCGCATTTCAGACATTTTTACGCAGTTTTTTACTAATTTGTACACAGCGGTTTTAAGTCATGACATGATGACATGAACATTTTGAACAGAATTCTACCAGGCGGCAGTTTACAGGAACACCCCCTTTTTATTTTTGTCCTTCTTACATTTTTTCCGTGGCCTTTTTTTTTTTTTTTTTCCTTTTCCTTTTTAAACTTGCCCTCCCAAATTTCACTGAACGGGCACAAAAACGTCGGACTTGCTCTGTTGGTCCAGTTCTATTAAATGTAACAACTCTACTGCTTCAACCGTTATCCAGCGTGTCCCCCCCCCCCACTCCCCCCAGTCAACTGAAGGATCTCGTCGAGGCTCACGTGAACATCCATGTTTTGATTGTACATGGTTTGTTTTTGCACTTTTTAATTTGCACTGGTGGAGAGGTGGCAGTGGTTTTTAATCACTTTTGTACATCAGCAGGGGGCAGCCGCGTGTTTCCTGTTGAATGTAAGAACTTCCACTTTGCTGATAAATTATCAACTCAGAGCTTGAGTAGACCCCCCCCCCTCCCTCCCAAAATAAACAATTTCCTGCTTTCTCAGCCCATCCTGCCTTCCTGTTCCAATCGGACATCGATGCGTAATCAGCTATGTGCCAAAGACTGATGTCTTTTCTTTCCCCCATTCAGTTCCTCATGCTGAGCTTCGTCGTTCTTTAGCCCAGCTGCTTTTTAGAGTTTCAAGTCTACCTCATTGTGGTCTGCCAAGTTGCTACTTACAGTTGTGGACAGTTGTGGAGTATGTTCGGATTGGGCACAATAAAGGTGTTTAAGCATTACTGGTGTCTGGACTTTCACTGTCGGCGTCGCTTCTTCCTCCCGTTAAGTCATTTAACTCTTTATCCAGATGTTAAACACTTTACAGATGTTTTGTGTTAATGCTTTATTTACAGGTTCAATATGAACTGGGAGCTGGTAGATAGAAACCTAGTAGACCTCAACCTGATCATCCAGTCTCCTGCTGCCTGAAATTTTATTTCCTACGGGTTTGTGTTGGATAACTAAAACAAATTAGATATGGAACATTGGTTTCTGTTGAATGTTTAAATTAGCAATGACATTAGTGCAAAAAGGTGAACATTTCTGTTTGAAACTAAAGTTTATTCCAGTGACTTTTACATTTAACTTGCGGTTAGATAATATCAGAATAAATCAGTAAAGTAAATCTGAAATGTTCAAAAAGTTATTTTGAGTTTACCTGGAAACTCAATTTGGAAATCACGTTCTGTGACCCTGAATTACGTCCCGATCGTCTGAGCAGTTTCCTCGTCTTAAACAATCCTACACAGAATCAGGTTTGACATTTAAAAACTACACATACAACCTTTTGTTTAGACGATGATCCGCTTCATTTAAACATTTTTGTCATTTAAAAATCCGGTCACTTCAAATGTTAATCTGTTAATTTCGAAGGTAAAATTGGAAAGACGTGTTTGAAGAGGAGGAAATCGCAACGGGGCAATATCAAAGGGACGTTTAAGAAGCTAAAAGTCGATGTTATAGTGGAGTTGTTCACCTTAACCAAACTGAAACTCCCGAGCCAATCGAGGACCCGGAAGTCACAGTAGCCGGGCATCAGCGCCCTCTAGCGGCAGCAGGACTACGAGACGAACCCCCCTTTAATCCAAAAACTGCAGCTGGAGTTTGATTTAATCTTACACCGAAACTCACTGTTCCCCGAACCGAATCCTGACGTCGACCAACGGGCATGTAGCGTCCGCCAGAGACCGGAAATCACGTGCTACAAGGAATTTAATCACTAGATACAATTAACACCTTGAACTACTGGAGACAATTCAGTTACTTATATAAAAGACATTTACTTTTTGTAAATATAAGAAAAACAATTTCTGCAAAAACCCAAGGTAATCATTTGATGTTAATTTATCCTAATTTACTATGTAAACGAATAACAATGTTAATGATGTTAAGCCAAAGTTGAAATACTTATGGTAGGTTTCAGTTTTTCCACTAAACCTACTTTCTGGAACCGACCCCATCAGAGGTAACAAACCCAATCATTTGACAAACAATGTTCCCAAAAGGTGGAGAGATCTTTTTATTTTACATAAAAAAAGGGTGCAAACTGGAGTTTCCCTTTTGGTGTGGAGGGAATAAAAAGTGATTTGTATAAGGTTCATGTGTGACACATCGTAGTACATGAATCCAAAGAGGGAGAGAGAAAACAGGCATCGCAGATAAAAAGGACCTTCACCTTTCTGCAAATTAAAAACAAAATACTCAAAACATAAAAAGAAACTTGGGTTCTCCATTCGCGAAGCCCTTGACTAACCCAAATACGTTTCTGAAGTGACATTCATCTTTCAACACAATACCTATTTACAGTTGTAAGATTTCTCTTGAGCACTGGAGAGAAACGGAACAAAACGATGAGCGGACGAGCGGAGAAACACCTGGGAGCTGTACAGGGCGACAAATCAAAGGAAACATCTTCACGTGGGATCCCAACAGTATGAACAAGGACTACAACTGTGAACTCTGTACAATTTACAAATAATCAGCACAAAATTGCAGTACATGTCGCGCTGCCAGTCGAAGATGAACAGTAAATCCAGACGCTTCGAGAGCGCAGCGACGAGAGGAAAAAGTGCCAGAGGACCCAAACGAGGCCCGGAGCCGCCGGACGAGTGACACGTCAGAACCCCAGAGAAATGTCTGGGACCCAAATGGAATGTGTCGTGTCTCCAGAGAAGCCATGCACGGTGGCGTCAGAGCTCTTCTACGCCGCTCTGCAGGAGGTCCACGGGGGGGTCGGGGGGGGGGGCAGACAGAGATAGAGATATATTCATATATACTGTGTACACAACTGATGAATCGCTTCAGTCGTCGTCGATGACGACGACGGTTTCAGGGACGCGTGACGCAAAGACGACCGGTCGCAACACGAGGACACGTGGTCAAAGTTTCCTTTCGGGCTCAAAACACTTCAGGTCAGAAACGATACGGGACCCGCGGAGGAATGTGATGTCAGGACACGTCCCGTTGTTTCTTTCTTTCCTGGCACAGGTAGAAGGCGCCGACTGGTTGAAGTCTGAGGAATGGCACTCGGGGAAGGGGGGGGGGGGGTACCGAGGGGCTACGGCGTCTGGACGTCCGTGTGACTGCACAAACACGTCTGCTGAGAAATACTTTCATTTCTAGTTAAAAATCACTTTATGCTCAAAATAAGTTTTTTCTCGACATTCTTCACTTGTTTCAAGCAAATTGAAAATAAAAAAATCTGCAAAGTGGAACACGTGTTTTTCCTTTACAAGCAGAAGTATCAGCAGATTTTTTTCTACTGATTTCAAGTGAAAGTTTGTCCAGAACTTGAAATCTGACAGTTGTTTCGCTTGTAATAAGAAAAAAAACCCCAAAAAACATGATTTTATTTGAACTCTGTGAACGTGCTGGAAGAGTGAAAACAGTCGAAACAAGTTACTTTCCCAGGTGACGTCGTATTTGAAGCATAAAATCAACACTGAACCGGAAATCAGTCAGTCACCTGTCCGTCCGTCAGTCACCTGTCCGTCCGTCCGTCAGTCACCTGTCCGTCCGTCAGTCACCTGTCCGTCCGTCAGTCACCTGTCCGTCAGTCAGTCACCTGTCCGTCAGTCAGTCACCTGTCCGTCAGTCAGTCACCTGTCCGTCCGTCAGTCAGTCACCTGTCCGTCAGTCAGTCACCTGTCCGTCCGTCAGTCAGTCACCTGTCCGTCAGTCAGTCACCTGTCCGTCCGTCAGTCAGTCACCTGTCCGTCAGTCAGTCA